>CAKNYM010025905.1:0-21046 GCA_932195095.1 Andricus curvator | reverse complement strand
AATTTGGAATCGAACATATATGATCTTATTTTCTTTTGAAGCGTTTGATTAAAACGCTCGCTTACACCATTGTGCTGAGGGGTATCTGGTGCAGCCAATTGCTGTTCCGCACCTAAATCCCTGAGGACCTCTACTGTATACCCGCCTGTATATTCTGTGCCCTGATCTGACCTTAAATAACACACCTTCGCGTCATACCTCAATAAATTTCTAGCGCTTCTAACTAACATTTCTAGACAAAGTCCTGTCTCACTTTTCGCCTTCATTGGATAAGCCATTGCCAGACGAGAGTAATCATCTATGAATACGGATATAAATCTATACCCCTTAGGATAAACAACTGGAGTAATGGTTCCCATTAAGTCTGAGTGAATGATCTGTAAAGGGGCTGTTGCTCGAGTTCGTGAACATAGAAAGGGTAATTTGTTAAATTTTGATATTAAACACACCTCACAATCCAAAATTGATTCATCAAATACAGCCTGACTCAATTCTTTATTGTTCGGAAATTTTTGTTGTAGAGACTTCAAATAAGCTATTGAAGCATGCCCAAACCTTACATGCCACAACATAGCTTTATTATTTTTAATAAACATTTTATTCTCTCTAGATATTGGTGATTCGACTTCTATTATTTCAACTACTGGCACATCTTCAGCATTGTGTAATTCTCGGTCACATATCGTGATATCAAAATTTGATTGCTTAAGTGCTTCCATTTTATTACTCTCGTCTGACTCACCAATCTCACCAAGAGAATCATCGCTCACCTTGATCGAAGGCGAATTTTCTATACTGTCAGATGTGTTCATAGGTATCTCATTGGACTCTTTTTCTAATAATTTTAATTTTGCTGTTTCACTCTTTGTCATATGCTTCTTGGGACTCATGTCAACCAAATTTGCAAAAACTCGTCTATTAGTAACAGTAGGGACATTTTCGTAGCTGCTACTGTTATTAATGTTTAATTCAATTATCCAATAAGGACATTTATATATTCCACTTATTAACGTTTGATTAGAAACGGGACTGAATATATCTGTTTTTTCTTTATCTAAATAAATCGCCAATCCCATTTCTGCAAATCTCCGCAACGACAAAAGATTTTCCTGGAGAGCTTCAGCAAAGACTACTTTATCTATTTTCAAAGAATCGCCATTTTCTAGTATTATTTCAAACTCACCTACTCCCTCCGTTTTCAAATCAGCAGATTTGTTTTTATTTGCACATTTAATCATACCTTGTTTATTTTCATTCAAAGTTTTAAAAATGAGTTTAGAGTTTGTTAAGTGCTCAGTTGCCCCGGAATCAGCTACAAATTTTGAAATATACTTATCTAGACCTACACTATCGGTTTTTGTAATGTACGCTCCCATTTCTAAACTACTCAACTCAGAAGTCAAAGATACATGACAGTTAAGATATGTTTGATTATACAAATACTCACCTTCATTGTTTCCTCCGGAAGAATTTTCGTTCTTCGGTTGTGAAGTTGATTGGTCCTGAACTTTGCCTCTGTTTTTGGAGCTTTGCCCACGGTAACCACCTCTACTCCTCGATCCACCAAGACCTCTAAACCCTCTTGTTCTACCTCTTTTCGAATAATCTGGATATTCTTTGTCTTCTATGACTATCGTTTTTAGCCTCGCATTTGACCCCGAAATGAACCGCGATAACCACGAGTTGGAATGTTATTGAAATTACTTCGACCACGTGCTTGACCTTGGTTGTATCTACACTCAAAGCTGATGTGGCCTGGTTTGTTACATACGTAGCACACCTTCTGATCTCCATGTGGGCATTTACTTGCCACATGGTCATATGCACCACAACTGTAGCAATGAGCATCACACCTTGACGTACTTGGTCTCGCACCTGCTCCTTTATTAACTGTTGCATTATTTGCAGCATGCACCTGATTATTCGCACCTCCGTGATTGCGTATTGCTTCATCCTGGAGAACAAGCAGTTTTACTTCCTCATAAGTCATAGTTTTGCCATTTGAGCTTTTGTTTAAAAACTCAATAGTTTGTATATTAGGCACAGACACCATGACAGCACTAAAAAGTGCATCCTTTTTCTCATCATCCGATAAAGGTTTGCAATCAGATGAATTTTCGCAATCCCTGATTGTATCCTCAAATTTTTCAATAAATTCAGTAGCAGTTGTCTGCCCTATTATATACTGCATGTTGTATAATTGTTTTCTAGTTGTTTGAGATGTTACGTTAGATTCACACCTTTTAGCATCTTTAAGTGCTTTGAGGATATCAATCGGATTTTTCAAATTCATTATTTTACCGTGATATTTTGTATCTAAATGATTAATTAAAATATCCCTTACTTTGAATCTTCGATCTTCTAGAATTTTAGCATCAATTTTTGTAAAATCAGTATTTTCATCAATAATGTTTAATAAATCAGACGCTCTGAGTTCAGAGGAAAAATAGTCATAAAACATTTCGTACTTCATTGAATTATTCAACTTGTAATCTCTTTTGTAATTATTATTTTTATTCATGATCTCGAGTTTTAATGTATTGTTTACTCCATCTAAATTTAAGCCTGTATCATTTTTATTCAATTTTTCTGTAGCTTTTTGTACTTCAGTTTGAATTAAACTAACAATCTCCCCTGTAGACAAATCACCGTCACCCTACCCCAAAAATTTCCCAGATTTTGAGTTTTTATTTAAATTCTTATTATCTCTCACCTGTAAGTTCATATTACCTAGCACACCTTGTATAGATTGCCCACCTTGAAGAGCTTGCTCACCTTGCTCACCTTCCTCTTCATATTCTAACCAATCTTGAATTTGATTCAACTTTGTATTTTGTTCAGCTGATTTAGAATTAGTTTTATCCAATACTTCTTTAAGGCTTGCTCTTTCATTTCTATTTTCATTCAATTCTTTCTCCAGCGCGCTAACAGTGTTATTAAAATGAGCAGAGGTGCTTTGGTGCATATTGCATAAGGAAGATACAAGGTTTTTTAACTCTTTAATGGTCCCCTCCTGTTTCTGTAGTTCATTTTGAACCAAAAACAAATTTTCTTTATCAGATTATAATGGATCAATCTTAAATTGCTGAGTTTTTGGAATTTTCAAATTAACGAATTTATATCTCTCGTCTACCTTTATTTTTTCATTATGCAAAATGCGAGGCACAGGCTGTTTACCGCTTTTGATCTCGGTGGTCAGATCATCGAGTCTTTTTAGGATCATGCTTTGAAACGTGTCCTGCGCACCTTTCTGCTCACCATTTCCTTGACCTTGGTTCACACTTTTGGCGCCATTCTCACCCTCACCATCTACACCTTTCACACCTTGATTTTCATCCACACCTTCTCCCATGGTCTCGATGATCTCTAGTGGTTTACACATCCTTGGTATATTAGGTGGCAATCCTTCCAGCATTTGGCCTTCGATCCACTTGTCCAAGAGTTCGCAGAATTCGTCAATGGGGTTGGGAAACATTCTCTTTTCTGTAAATATTTTATTAGTAAACAATTGAACTTTCATCAAATCCAAGGACTGGTGTCTTAAGCTCAGTTGACTGTACAACTAGTATGGCTGAGCGCAAGATAAGCTAAAGGGTGAAGACCTAAACACAGGGTCTCTTCCCCTCACGCCCCAACCGACCGAGCATACATGCTGCACTCAAACATACACACTCAATCAATTGAACCACTATTTAGATTATTCCAATTAGTAGAGCTCTACATTTTTTATTTTATATATTGAATTGGAATTTTGTTTAAGAGTGCATTATTTATTACGTGCATGCATGCTAGCCTACATACACATATGCATTTTATTTATGGTCATATTATTTTTACACCCGCACCTTAATTAATTTATTTCAACTCACCAGTTACATATTGTTGGCCTTTGTCACACCTCAATATTAGTTTTCCATCATCAATTGATAATGCGATAGTCTCGCCTTTGTGCAGCTTGTCAAGTTGAAATTGTTTTTCCAAATGGATCCACAGTTTTTCAAGTGAAGCTGCCACTGTAATACGTATTAATATTTTGATTTCTTCATTTCGTGCAACTTTTTCGTGAAGAATTTTGTTGCATTCGTCAGTCGAAACGGAAACCGGCGAGACGTAAACACGCACGAAGCGATTAGAGCGTTCGAATTTCTATAGCGCTATCTCTTTTTTTTTTAACCACACCGTGTACTTGAGCTCATATCATTTTATTATCTTTCTCTCTCTTACTCCAATGCGCCACGCTACGTGTTGCCGCTTGCCGGCCGGTACCTGTTTTGATTCGCACCTTTGTTTCGAGTTCCGAGAAATGCGTGTCTTTCGATAATATTTGATACCATATAAAATTTCTGGATATTTTTACTTTCATTTCCGATTTTCTCACCTTTATCTTTTTCTTTTTATATTTTAAACTTTCGATCGCGATCATTTCAAAATCTTTGATGTACGTTATTAACGTACTCCTCCTCACCCGCACCTTTTAATGAGAATGCTTTACTTGCATTTTTGCATAATAACAAAGGAGATGACTTACTTGTTTCCAGCATGTTACTTTTCCCCCCAGTCTCATCATTTGTCACCGCCACATCTTCGTTGCCCTCTGCCATCTCGCTGTCCATGGACTTTATGTTTGACCACCACTCAAAAAATACACTTTTTCACCAAATTTCGCGCGCAGTGGAAGCGTGCTGGGCCTTTAACCTTTCGGTGTTAAGGCGGCAGTCAAGAAACAACGCAGAGAAATAAAGTTTAGTCTTGGTTTTATTCAGTACAAGAACACACCGCGATTACACGTCCGAACTCATTATTAGTTAGTCAGAGAGTGCTAGCGCCGAACCAGCGGCAAAACTAGGTGGCGCCTCAAGAGAGAGCATAGAGAAGGGAGAAAGGAAGAAAGTAGGAGGACTATACTTCCAACAAATTCAGATATTGTATTTTCAAATATCGTATATTAAAAGAGAAAAGGGGAAAAAGGGGAAGTTTTTTGAGAATAGAGGAAAAAAGGGTAATTTCAAGAAAAAACGGGAAACTAAGAAAAAAGGGGAAGGCTATGCACCCTGCTATATTAATTACTATATGATAACTTGTGAGTATTTTGAATTTTAATAATCCTCCAAGTCAATGTACTATCATTATTTGCTTTATTATTCATCACAGCAGAAAAAAGCAGCTGCAAAGAAAGCTTAAAAATACAAATTTAATGAGATATACAATTGCATCTTGAATTCGAAATCTTCTCCTCATCCCCCATCGTCAAATCGACTCACTCTTCGGAAGATCCGATTCTGCTTAACCTATTGCGTACAAAACTCGCAGAAAGAGAGAAAGTATATGAAAGTCTTTTGCAAAAATTCAGTAATTCTGAGGCTAGTAAATCTAGAAAACACTTGCAGTTTTCAGATAGTAAGTGTATTTCATATCCCTTGCATAGAAACATTAATTATAAACAATTTCGGATGATTAATTTTAACTGTAAAGTTTATGATGAGGTTTTAAATTTATAATATTTTTTAGCGAATCTCTTACCTATTTAAGTAAAACAAAACCATATGTCATTATGTTCATAAATTTATAATACATTAGCTCTCGCTTTAACTACATTACAGATGTACCGTCCACTCCAAGAGAATTTGAAGAAGAAGGACAGGGGAATAATCTTTCCACTAAGTCACCGTTGTTTATAGATGTGGAGAATATTGACAAGGAAAACATAGAGGAACTCACGATGAATAATAATGGTAGTACTGATCCAGGTATGAAATTCTATTTGTAGAATTGGGAATGGTACAATCTTGCACGTTTCCAATTTAAAAGTGCACAATTTTGAAAGATATCGATTTTATATTGTACAGTTTACTTAAACTTAAAAGTAATACAATCTAAATATATATTCTATTTTATTATTTAAACTTCAATTTAAAACTTTTTAGGTCGGCATTCTACGTGCTAAAATTGTTAAATTTTTGGAGATATATATGTAATAATTTATTCTAAACATCTTGTTAAGTTTAAAGGCCTTCAAATTTTACTTATTCCACGAAACTATTTGCAATCCAAATCCTAGAAAGAGAACTGAAACCCATATGTAATTATCAATATACGTAGATGAACTTACGAAGAGCAATGATGGTGGTATGAATCCAGGTATGAATTTTCAATTGTGTAATTGGTAACAGTACAATATTGAATATTTCAATTTCAAAGTGCACAATTTTAAAATGTTTCGTTTTTATATTGTGCAGTTCACTTAAAAGAAAAAATTATTAAATGAAAATATCTTTGGTTTGAAAAGTTGTAGGCTCCAGAAGCCACGATCATGGTTCCTTAAAGCAACCAATCCCGACGCAACTGGAACGTGTACGTCATTCACTTCTGCTCCTTCTGTCCTAGAAGGTAAGCAAGAGCGGGAAATTTACGCGAGATGACATCGTGCAACGCTGTTCCCTGGAGTCAGATCTCTAGCCGCGGATGACCTTACGCGGCAGACGGGACAGTTGGAGATGAAGGTTTCACCTCTGGATACTTTTTTAGAGTTACCAATCATTGTAGAATTTTATGAGGAACAGTGTTGACACACCAGATGAAGTGATCCCAGAAGAACAGCCTTTTGCATCCGGTTCGCGATGGAATGAGCCTGACGCTGGCAAGCCGGAATCTTGTTGAGTTGGCTAAGAAATGAAGCTTTCATACCTCCAGCACAGCCGATTATGACAACTACAAGATGGACTTTGTAGCCTTGGTACAGCCTGATCAGCTCGAAAAGAAGTGCTTGATATCTCGCCCGTTTTTCTTCCTCTTTTGCCGTGATATTACCATCGGCTGGTGCCGAGAATTCAATCACGTAAATGACCTTGGACTTCAGATCTTGAAGGACAATATCAGGCTTTGTAGCACTGATACGTTGAGTGGTGGAGCGTGAGAAATTCCAGTAGATCTTACACTGATCATTCTCCACAACGGACTCCAGTTCCCCCTGGGCGTATGGGAAGACAGGCGTAGGGATGTGGCGACCCCATCGCCCGAGAGCTCCGGCTCTTGCAGTCAGCCACGTTGCATTGGGCTAACTCCCCAATGCAACAAATTATGCGGTTACGTCACCAGTATCGCGCAGTGCCACCCACAATAGGCATCTCTCGGATGGAGGCCATGGTTCAGTTGGGAGTGGCAATAGGACCGAACCGAGGCGACGACCAGGCAGTGGCCCCGGACAAACGCGAGAAGATCGATTTGAACGGTTGGACCAACTCAGGAGGGACATCCTTACCTGTTGGCAAAGAAGCTCACCGGCGCGAAGTGTATTCATGCAGAGGTTACATGAGAGTTGGGTCAATATGCACCCGGAATATGATCATAAAACGCCTCAGTATTTAAGAGATCAGGTATCCTTTTTGCGAAAAAACGAATATGAAGCTCCTTATCGACAAAAAGAAGAGCAACATCCTCCAGCGAACATTCCACCCGTTCCAGCAAGACCACCTTTGCAGATAGCCGATAATGCCAACATGAGAAGTAGGAGATCTATCCACCAAAAAGTCTTTCTCAGGATGGACAAATTAGCTGAAGCTAATACTGCTCTCCCCAATTTGCTCCTCGAAGATTTTAATCTCTGGAATCTGAACTGTGTAGTTTATGAGCAGGCGGTCGCCCTGCTTAGCGACAATAGAAGTAACGATACTTCAGTACGTCTCAGTAAGATTCGCGAGCGTATTGCACAGCTTCAGTTCAAAATTGAAACGGCGAGACGGCATGCATCAAATATTCAGTGCGTGATCAGCTACATAACATTAAATAAAAAATTCACTCCAAAAATTAGGGCACTTGCTCGAAACTTAAGGAAAGAAAATCACACGCTGAACAAGTGTGAACTGTTGACCATAAAGCAGCACTGGACGCAAAAAATAAGCTCTCTTTCAACAGCGAAACAGCGCCTTGAACAGCGAGTAAAGTGGATTCAGGAAAATTCCACCTTTTCTACTTATCCTTCCTGCCTGTTCAATAAAACGTCACGTGCCGTTAAAAATCCGCCTAGTCGAGAAGAGATTCAAGTCTTCTGGGAGCAAGTATATGGAGATACTTAGCTGAATGAAGACGCTTCAGAGGAAGTGTGTCCACTAATTACTGCTGAAGAAGTCAAGAAAATTATCGCTAGAACTAAGAACTTTTCAGCGCCAGGGCCAGATAAAATCAACAACTTTTGGTGGAAGAAGCTCGCTTCTACGCACCAAGATCTAGCTCGTATTATTATAGATGGTGTAAAAATTGTTGATGTACTGATCGTAATTTTATTTCAGCTATCTAGGTTTCGCTCCATGACATGGAGCCTCATCAGGATCACATTTCCTCTACACTCGGTTTTTAAATGCCTAAGTTTTTAAAATTATTTCAAGATAATTTAATAATCTAAAATAGCTTACCACATTACGAAGTCAGACTTTTGTTTTTAAAAATGGAGTACATATATGTTAAAAATGTTAAGAACATTTTCTTGTGTAGATGATTAACAAAAAGAAAGAATTATAATTATAATTTTTAAGAGTTTATCCTCTCCAGGAAATTTTAAAAAAAGGAAATGAAATTGTAAAATTAGAATTTTGCTCCATTTCTACGTTTCTCCTCTGATGGTCGATGGAGAATTGACAGTTTATCAATATGGAGTAAACCGTAGAATATACAATTCGTATGAATAACAATTATGTAGTATATAAAGCTATAAAGGGTAGTATACATGAATTGAGTGGGAGGGACAAATTAAAGATGGCGTTTTGTGCGAAAATTTGAAACTCATACATTTGTCGTAAAGTGAATATATGTGTATATTAGTAAACTATTGTTTAAATTTTATTGGTTAATAAAATAATACTATGATAAAATTTACTAATATGTTCTGTATCTGATCTTTTGTTGACTGAATTAGTGTTCCTCACAATATATGTGTTTTTAAATTGAAAGGTAGTACTAAGATTTTATCATATTCAAAAGTTTGTATGTTATTATATTGATAATTATTAATATTTTTTATGTAATCAACCCTTTTATTGATATATTTATTTAAGAATCTGACTGGGTAGTCATTCAGTTTTAAAGTTTCAGTGACTTTATCGAAATTTTCTTTTCTAAATTTTGGATCAGACAATTTTACTGCTCTATCGACAAGTCCATAAATCATTGAGATTTTATCTTTGATACTCATGTAAGAGTTGAAATTGATATATCTACCTGGGTTAGTTGGTTTAATATACCAATTAGTAATGAGTTTTTTATTTTCTTTTATGAAAGTAATATCTAAAAAATTCAGTGTATTTTGATCTTCTATTTCCATAGTGAACTGTAACTTAGGATGATATGAATTGAATGCTCTTAAAAGTTTATTTAAGTTTTTTTCTGGTACACATGTAAAACAGTCGCCTACATAGCGATAGAAGAAGATATAATTAAACGGTAGTTTTTTAAAAACATCTTTCTCTAGTTTTTCTAAAACTAAATCAGCAATAACTCCTGATAATGGAGAACCCATTGGAGTACCAAAAATTTGTTTAAAATATTAATTTTGGAAGACACAGTATGAATTGTCGATGCAAAATTCAACTAAATTCACAAATTCATTTACCGGTAGTTTTGTGTTATTTCTCACTTTATGCCAATTTAATTTGATAAATTTAATTACTAAATCTTTCGGAATATTGGTAAATAGTGATTTGACATCAAGTGTGACCATTTTATAATCTATACCATTAAGCCATTTCCCTTTCGGCGAGCCTCTAGGGGTAGGCGTAACACTACCCGATTCGGGTAGTGTTTCTAGGTGGATAGTTTCTTGTAGTAAATAACTACAAGTGTGGGCTCACCACACCCACGACGCCAACAGCAACGCAGTAGTATTCTCGAATGGTCACCCATCCCAGTACTAACCGCGCCCAACACTGCTTAACTTCAGTGATCTAACGGGAACTGGTGTTTCCAGCGTGGTATGGCCGTTGCCATCATTAGGTATATTAAAGTTTTTTATTTTATCAATAAGATCCCAACTATTTTTAATATAAAATTCGTTTTTTCTAATAACTTGTTTAATTGGGAAACTAACAACTTTAGAGAGAGTGTAAAGTGGAGATCCAGTAAAAGATGTAACCGGTCTCATAGGACTATTAATTTTATGTATTTTTGGCATTCCGTAGGAGCTACTGAATTATAGCTTTTAAGAGATTTAGCTGTGTCGTAATTTATATATCCTTTTCTTGCGTAAGTTCCAATCATTTTATTTAATTTATTTTTAATATTAGTTGTAGGACCTTTTTTTACTTTTTGGTATGTATTTTTATCTGTTAAAACTGTGAAACATTTATTTATATAATCTGTTTTGTTTAAAATTACTGTAGCTCCGCCTTTATCAGCAGTAGCTATGATAATATCTTTATTATCTGTAAGAAATTGTTTCGTTTGTTTGTCTAATTCAATAATTTGAAGTGCATTGTTGTTGTTGTATGAAAAATTTAAGTAGTTTTGAAATATGTTACTAATATTAGATCTAAGTTCAGTTCTGTTTCTTGTAGGAATTAAGTTTATTTTTTCTTCAATGTTTGTTAAAGTATTTTCTACTAGTTTGACTTTATTGTAATTATTAGTATAGAACTTTCTACCTAAACTCAAAAAGTATCCAATATATTTTGGAATTTCTTTATCTGTTAAGTTGACTAGCCATTTGTTGTTTGAAGTTTTGTATGGAGTATTATAACTGTAATATTTTTTGGAAAGCCATTCAAATTTAGAAATAGATGTTTCTATTAAATGTTTCTCTAAATCTACAATAATCTTATTTTGACATTCGAAGAATAATTCCATTAGGTTGTCTGTAGCAAGATTTCTAAGTTTTTCTTCTAATTTAAAAATATTTCTATTAAGCTCTCTGATATTATAATTCAGATCGTTTATTTCAATCTTTAACGTTTTAATTTTTAAATTAAAACAAGCTTTATTAAAAGAATTGGAACAAATAGGATGAGAGAAATTAATTTTAGGATCTAGATTTATAATATGTGATGGTAAAAAACCTTTAGATTTACATCGTAGTAAAAAACGGTTCTGATTTTTTAATTTCGATAGTGTAGTTTTCATATGTACCCACTACCTTAGTTCTTTGATGGTCTCTGTTGAGTAAGATGTTCTTAGGCGATTAAAAAACTTCATGTCTTCATTATTATGAGCAGGATAATCCATAGTTTTGATCTTAGTAGTGAATTTCTAGATTGATGTTCGTTTTGTTGATCAGGGTAAAAATTATTATAGATGGTGTAACAATTGTTGATGTACTGATCGTAATTTTATTTTAGCTGTCTAGCTTTCGCTCCATGACATGGAGCCTCATCAGGATCTAAGTTTTTAAAATTATATAAATTATTTCAAGATAATTTAATAATCTAAAATAACTTACCACATTACGAAGTCAGACTTTTGTTTTTAAAAATGGAGTACATATATGTTAAAAATGTTAAGAACATTTTCTTGTGTAGATGATTAACAAAAAGAAAGAATTATAATTATAATTTTTAAGAGTTTATCCTCTCCAGGAAATTTTAAAAAAAGTAGATTAAATTGTAAAATTAGAATTTTGCTCCATTTCTACGATTCTCCTCTGATGGTCGATGGAGAATTGACAGTTTATCAATATGGAGTAAACCGTAGAATATACAATTCGTATGAATAACTAATATGTATATATATATATATATATATATATATATATATATATATATATATATATTATCAGTAGCTCCTAAATTCTACGGAATGCCAAAAATACATCAAATTAATAGTCCTATGAGACCCCCCAGATAACAATGCGTGCGACGCACGTCACCCGCATTTCGTGATTCTCATGCAATGCGTGCGAGAACGCGTGCATCTCGCCAGCAATATGTGATGGTCACTTAGCTGCGAGCGTTATGAGTCGCATTTCGCTAGCACGGAACATGGGCACATGCTGCGAGCTTTATTAGTCGCATTTCGTCATCATGAAGATGCGTGAAAATTAACTTATATTTAAAAAATTTCTTAATCAATTGAATTTATTTTTCAATTTGTTTTTAAATTACATGCATTGGTATAAATTAAAAAATTTCAATAATTCTAATCGCAAATAAATTTTAAGTGAAATTTATTTTTTCTTTGCACTTTTAATTTGTAATCTTTTTGAAGAATGATCGAATAATATTAAAAATGATATGCAGTTAAAAATTTAATTTATGTTCAAATAAATTTTAATTTCCGACATCAAAATCACATAGAATTAGTATATGTGCGAATTTGAATATTTGTAAAACGCGCGGATCAGTAGCGCGTCGTGTAATATATATTATCTCCGTCTCCGTTCGTCAGGTTCGTTCCTTCTACACGACAGTCTACTGTTCACACACGCTATCACACACGCCATCAACTTGATGACGCCTGTCCATCGTTGGTTTTTGTAAAAGTCAGTAAAAGAGTTTTCAGCATCTTTTGGCATCTGCCGAAAAATGTTACTATCGTGTTTTATATCCGGTATTCCGAAAATTAATAGACTTGTGGTAAGTACAATCGAAAAAATATATAACCAGTAAGATAAACCTAACCTATCTTTTTTATGGTAAAGCAAAATAATGTACTGACTTTTCCCAGATTTTACGACCGACAAAATGGGCTCTTTGGTTTATTGGACGTATAAAAATATTAATGTTACATAATTTATTATTTTTAGAGTGCGAGCGATATGCGTCGCACGCGTGACCCACACGACATGCGAGCGATATGCGTCTCAATTGATGACACATATGTCTGCGTTGGTGAGTGCATCTCGTGCGTGTTGATCGGCACGACGTGCGTGCATAATGCGTCGCATATTGCTCGCATTTTGTTATCTGGGCCGTTACATCTTTTACTGGATCTCCACTTTACACTCTCTCTAAATTTGTTAGTTTCCCAATTAAACAAGTTATTAGAAAAAACGAATTTTATATTAAAAATAGTTGGGATCTTATTGATAAAATTAAAAACTTTAATATACCTAATGATCATAAAATGGTTTCACTTGATGCCAAATCAAAAAACACACATTATTTATAGTATACCTTGCGAATGTAAGAAAATGTATGTAGGCCAAACAAAAAGATACATTAAGTCTAGAATTAAAGAACATTCAAATGATTGTAAAAAAGACGATAGAGGGACAGCGCTAGTTGCACATTCACATAAATATGATCATAACTTTGATTTTTCAAAAACTAAGATTCTTAGCTATGAAACTAATAAAAGAAGAAGAAATTTCAAAGAAATGTTCCATATTGTGAGGAACACTAATTCAGTCAACAAAAGATCAGATACAGAACATATTAGTAAATTTTATCATAGTCTTATTTTATTAACCAATAAAATTTAAACAATAGTTTACTAATATACACATATATTCACTTTACGACAAATGTATGAATTTCAAATTTTCGCACAAAACGCCATCTTTAATTTGTCCCTCCCACTCAATTCATGTATACTACCCTTTATAGCTTTATATACTACATAATAGTTATTCATACGAATTGTATATTCTACGGTTTACTCCATATTGATAAACTGTCAATTCTCCATCGACTTTCAGAGGAGAATCGTAGAAATGGAGCAAAATTCTAATTTCACAATTTAATCTCCTTTTTTTTTTAAATTTCCTGGAGAGGATAAACTCTTAAATTATAATTATAATTATTTTTTTTTAATCACCTACACAAGAAAATGTTCTTAACATTTTTAACGTATATGCGCTCCATTTTTAAAAACAAAAGTCTGACTTCGTAATGTGGTAAGCTATTTTAGATTATTAAATTATCTTGAAATAATTTATATAATTTTAAAAACTTAGGCATTTAAAAACCGAGTGTAGAGGAAATGTGATCCTGATGCGGCTCCATGTCATGGAGCGAAAGCTATATAGCTAAAATAAAATTACGATCAGTACATCAACAATTGTTACACCATCTATAATAATTTTTACCCTGATCAACAAAACGAACATCAATCTAGAAATTCACTACTAAGATCAAAATTATGGATTCTCCTGCTCATAATAATGAAGACATGAAGTTTTTTAATCGCCTACGAACATCTTACTCGACAGATACCATCAAAGAACTAAGGTATTGGGTACATATGAAAACTACACTATCGAAATTAAAAAATCAGAACATATTATAAATCTAGATCCAAAAATTAGTTTCTCTCATCCTATTTGTTCCAATTCTTTTAATAAAGCTTGTTTTAATTTAAAAATTAAAACGTTAAAGATTGAAATCACCGATCTGAATTATAATATCAGAGAGCTTAATAGAAATATTTTTAAATTAGAAGAAAAACTTAGAAATCTTGCTGCAGACAACCTAATGGAATTATTCTTCGAATGTCAAAATAAGATCATTATAGATTTAGAGAAACATTTAATAGAAACATCTATTTCTAAATTTGAATGGCTTTCCAAAAAATATTACAGTACTCCATACAAAACTTCAAACAACAAATGGCTAGTCAACTTAACAGATAAACAAATTCCAAAATATATTGGATACTTTTTGAGTTTAGGTAGAAAATTCTATACTAATAATTACAATAAAGTCAAACTAGTAGAAAATACTTTAACAAACATTGAAGAAAAAATAAACTTAATTCCTACAAGAAACAGAACTGAACTTAGATCTAATATTAGTAACAGATTGCAAAACTACTTAAATTGTTCATACAAAAACAACAATACACTTCAAATTATTGAATTAGGCAAAAAAACGAAACAATTTCTTACAGATAATAAAGATATTATTATAGCTACTGCTGATAAAGGTGGAGCTACAGTAATTTTAAACAAAACAGATTAATAGATCAACACCATAGAAGTGCCTAAGATGATAATATAACACTTTTAGAGCCGCATTGTGTCTCTCTATGTACCCGTAGCGTGCATATTTTGAGCATCCATTGAGAACATGTCCAAGTGTTTCTGGCTTTTGCTTGCACGCTGGGCAGTTGGTATCGCCTACAGGTACATTCATTATGCGCTCGCGGTAAACTAAGGTGTCTATAACGCCGTCTTGACAAGCAAAAAGAAATCCCTCAGTCTCCGATTTTAATCCAGCAGACTTGAGAAACATGTTGGACAGACCCATCGAGAGCTCTTCTCTACGGGTAATGCCGTAGAATTTACCATGATGGGGCTTGTCAGCATGTTCTCTTAGTAGAAGCGTATGTTCTGCTTCCTGTACACGACTTTTCAGCACGGAAGGTGTTAGTGATGCCAGGCCATGTGTAGTGTCGCTGGAATCAAATGGGAGGCCAAGCTCCTCTGCGGCCCTATCTGCGGCACGGTATAGAAACGCCGCAGCATTGACGACTTCATGTTGATGTACGAGACGCATAAGAGAATCTGTGCTATTTAGAACTGAGCAGGCTATAGCCAGAACCGTTCTGCGATGAAGACACTCTAAGCTCAGCAGGCCTCTACTCCCTTTATCTCGAGGGAGGTATATTCGAGGTACGGAAGATCTAGGATGATTACTTCGATATGTATATGTTTCTCCAATATCAAGATGTTGAATGGTATTTTCGCCTATGAGTTGAACATCCTGATCGTGACGCGATGATGTAGTTTCTAGTCTTCCTTGGTGTAGCTGGACGCAGGCACACTTGTCCAGTCCGAAGCTCATGCCAATCGCTTTAGAGTACCTATTTTCGGCCTCCAAAAGCATGTTAAGATCCTCTTTCCAGGAAGCAAAGAGTTTAAGGTCGTCCATGTATAATAGCTGGTTGACCTTATATACTCTTTTGTTCGGCGGGCCACATAGGTATCCAGAGCTTTTGCCTCGGAGCACAATAGATAGAGGCAAGAGGGAGATGCAGACAAGTATCGGACTTAGAGAGTCTCCTTGAAAGACCCCCTCTTATATGTGATATAGCTTGTAGTCACTTGTCTTTTGTCAGATGTTATGACAAATCTTGTCCGCCACAAGAGCATAAGCTCTTTTATGCATCTCACTATTTTTGGATGCACCTCCAGGCACTCAAGGAGCTTAATAAGTAGCTCATGGTTCGTGTTATCGAATGTCTTACGGTAGTCAATCCAAGCCATGGACAGATTGCGTCGATACCTGATCGAGTCCTGGGTAATACAACTGTCTACTAACAGGTTCTCCCTGCAACCTGCGAGACCTCCCTTGCATCCACGTTTTTCAATTATTGCACTCCATACCGGCTCTATAGATGTTAATATCCTCTCTTTGAGGATGCCAGTGAATAGCTTGTAGCTGATGTTTAGACAAGCTATGGGCCTGTAGTTCGGTGGGCTTGACAAATCTCCGGTCTTAGGGATCAATACCGTGCGTCCTTCCACTAGCCACTGCGGGACGGTTTGTTCTCCGTTTAAGAAAGTAGTAAATATACGAGCTAGATGTTGGTGCGTAGAAGCGAACTTCTTCCACCAAAAGTTGTTGATTTTATCTGGCCCTGGCGCTGAAAAGTTCTTAGTTCTAGCGATAACTTTCTTCACTTCTTCAGCAGTAATTAGTGGACACTCTTCCTCTGGACCTTGTAACCTTTGCCTTTCGCAAAAGTTACGAAAGAGTGATATATCTGAAGCGTCTTCATTTAGCTGATAAGTATCTCCATATACTTGCTCCCAGAAGACTTGAATCTCTTCTCGATTAGGCGGATTTTTAACGGGACGTGACGTTTTAGTGAACAGACGGGAAGGATGAGTAGAAGAGGTGGAATTTTCCTGAATCCACTTTACTCGCCGTTCAAGGCGCTGTTTCGCTGTTGAAAGAGAGCTAATTTTTTGCGTCCAGTGCTGCTTTATGGTCAACAGTTCACACTTGTTCAGTGTGTGATTTGCTTTCCTGAAGGTTCGAGCAAGTGCCCTAATTTTTGGAGTGAATTTTTTATTTAATGTTATGTAGCTGATCACGCACTGAATATTTGATGCATGCCGTCTCGCCGTTTCAATTTTGAACTGAAGCTGTGCAATACGCTCGCGAATCTTACTCAGACTTACTGAAGTATCGTTACTTCTATTGTCGCTAAGCAGGGAGACCGCCTTCTCGTAAACTACACAGTTCAGATTCCAGAGATTAACATCTTCGGGGAGCAAATCGGGAAGAGCAGTATTAGCTTCAGCTAATTTGTCCATCCTGAGAAAGACTTTTTGGTGGATAGATCTCCTACTTGTCATGTTGGC
The DNA here is from genome assembly GCA_932195095.1 of Andricus curvator. Taxonomy (NCBI): domain Eukaryota; kingdom Metazoa; phylum Arthropoda; class Insecta; order Hymenoptera; family Cynipidae; genus Andricus; species Andricus curvator. Next base: position 3,819 of record CAKNYM010025905.1, on the reverse strand, counting down.
ATTATCGGCTATCTGCAAAGGTGAATCCTCTTCGCGCCGGTGGGCTTCTTTGCCAACAGGTAAGGATGTCTCTCCTGAGTTGGTCCGACCATTTAAATCGATGTTTTCGCGTTTGTTCGGGGCCATTGCCTGATCGTCGCCTCGGTTCGGTCCTATTGCCACTCCCAACTGAACCATGGCCTCCAGCCGAGAGAGGTCTATTGTGGGTGGCACTGCGCGATACTGGTGTCGTAACCGCATAATTCATTGCATTGGGGAGTCAGCCCAAAGCAACGTGGCTGACTGCCAGAGCCGGAGCTCTCGGGCGATGGGTTCGCCACATCCCCTATTATTATTATTATTATTTCGACTTCAATTAAAAAGTCTTAAGCTCCGCATTCCATGCGCTAAAATTGTTAGAATTTTAAAGCTTGTATTTAAAAAATAATAAAAATATTCGAGATATAAAGGATCAATTATAGATATATAATTTATTCAAAAATACTTTCTAAGCTGGAAGGTCTTAAAAATATTTGTTTTTCCACGATACAATTTTAAATCCAAATTCTAGACAAGGAATTGGCAAATGATGAAGGCCAAACATCAGAGGAAAGCACTCAGAATTGTAAGAATCGAAAATCGTTGAAGAGTTAAAAAAAATGACATCAAGGCCGGTGCCTTCCCAGAAAAATACAAAAAGTCTTAAGTTTGTTGACTCAGGTATGTACTTTTGTAATGGCATTAACTACGAAAAGTACCATGATTGTTGATCAGTATACTTATATCAGGTAATTGAAATCTTCAGTATTTGAACAATAAATGTTGTTTTTTGGGGCGTTTAGATTAAGGCTTGTTTTCTTCATATCACATATTCATGGGTTTGAATACAAGGTATATAGGTTTATATAGGTTTACATAGGTTATTATATAGGTAATATAATACAGGTATGTCAAATACTCTCGCAGTTTGATAATGAATCCTAATCGATCACGGAGGATACTGCTGACAGAACGAAAAAAAAGTTCTTTAAGATTAGATTTTACGTGGATACTGTAGATATTACGCTATTTATGAATCCTGCCGATTAGCACGTTATCTACGTTACCCGAAATGCATCTCTTATTAATAATAGTTTTTTCAGAAAAAGAAGACTGAAAGAAATTAGGTTAACAATAAATTAGCGTTATAAAAATAATTTCTTTTTCTCTTTCAAATTGCTTCTCAGACTATTTAAAGGAGCAAGGAGAAACAGGGAGGCCACATAGAGAGCGCTCATCTTCCATGGGCTACTACTTAAGCCAACATATTAAAAGCGTGCGAAGAGTTTTGTACCCTGAAACCAGTTAGTATCAAAACTAAATTAACTTTCATTTTAAATTGTTGGAATTTTATATGTTTTAAAAAAGACACCAAAAACGTTTTTAGAACCAATCAAATAGCTTGTTATTCAAACTTTTTTAGAATATAATTAGGAAGTTCATAGAATTACCAAAATCGAATTAACAATTAAAATATTTTCTAATTACGGCAGAAAATCAAGGCAAAGCATAAAGAAGAGAAGCCCTCATTTTAAAGGAAAAAGATGAATATCTTTTTTTTTCAAGCGACCTTATTTTCTTCTTCACATTTTTTATTGTATTTAATTTGGTTCACTAAGAAATAAACCATTTTTTTGTACGTGCAATCCTCTAGAAATCCACGTGGAATTACACGTGTAAGATTCCACTTGAATAACCTGTTTCAAATATATTCCCTCTGAAAATACACGTGTAAATCCACGTGTCAGGTAACACTCCCACATAGCACACTTCCTGAAAAAAACCGGGTCTTTTCTTAGGACTTGGTCCAAGTGGCTGGGAGAAAAAACCAGGTCTGCCCTAGGTTTAGACCTATATTTAAACCTAGATTAAAACATAAGTTCATGTCCCCCGCGATTTTTTGGTTTAAAAAAAAAGTAAATTAATTCGACAAATTTTTGACAGAGAATTCAATTTTTTAATGAAAATAGCTCTAATTGATACAAATCTATTTTATTAAATTTTTTAATTTGTATTAAAAAAGTGGTAGATCTAGACATTTAATCTGCCACATTTTAAATTGGGGGAGGGGGGGGGGGATTTGAAACATTAGTGAAGATGATTAATTTTTCTGAATAATTTATCGACATTTCTCAAGAGCTTGCTGCTACAAAAAAAATGTATTTATTTTTGTAAGTCCGAAAACGCTAATTAACGTCTCGAACATCAAAAAGGTATAGCGATCGGCAAGCCGCGGTCGCCTCGCAAATTAATTCGAGGTTCGAAGTTGAAGCATTCTTATATCCTTGGCGATTAATCTCAGTTGCGAGAAAGGGAAGCACTAGCGCTTCACACCGACCAAATGCGGAACTAATGCTCTCAATGGGCCTGCGCGGTTGAAGGGGCATTAGTAGAGGGAAATTTATATTAGTATCCCACACAGTATAAAGATAATATCATTTAAAGCTTCCAAATCTAATTGAAGTTAAAAAATTGGAAATTAGCAACACATAACTTTGTTCAAAAATACACTATCCTGCAAAAGTTTACGACCACCTCTTTTTTCATGACTGATAAAGTTCTCTTAATTTTAATTATGTCAGAGCTAAAATATGTTCTCTCTAAAGGGTTAAATGCTCTAAAAATTCTATATATAATAAGCCCAGGATGTAGCCAATTTGTCTATCTTTTAAATAGACATTGCAAAAATAGTGTAAATTTCAATGTTTTCTTAAATTTTCAACGACTTCCGTAATAATCAATATTTGTTAATGTTTTTGGGCTAATTTTAAACCTGTTTTTCTGGTTTGTAAATATATGAAACATATAACCATAAAGTTTCTATAACAGTTCCTTAAAATATATATTTAATTCAATTTTTATTTTTATTTGCCTACAGATAAGATTTTTTCAAATTTTTCCAAATTCATCCGGGGCTGATTTTATACAGAATTCTGAGAGCATTCAAGCCTTTAGAGAGAAAAAATTTTATTAATGGTCAATTATAGCAATAATAAAATAATTCAATATACCATTAAGCTATTTCCCTTTCGGCGAGCCTCAAGGGGTAAGCGTGACACTACCCGATTCGGGTAGTGTTTCTAGGTGGATAGTTACTTGTAGTAAATAACTACAAGTGTGGGCTCACCACACCCACGAGCGCCAACAGCAACGCAGTAGTATCAGACGGTCACCCATCCAAGTACTAACCGCGCCCAACACTGCTTAACTTCAGTGATCTAACGGGAACTGGTGTTTCCAGCGTGGTATGGCCGTTGCCAATGATTGTATTAACTCAATTTCACCTAAGCAGGTCAACATATATTAGGTTTTAATTTAATTTCAATACTGTGCATGTTTTAAACATCTGATTTATTGAAAATTTATACAAAATTTGTAGCCCTTTTTGGGTGAACAACATTTTTTCTATTCATTTTTTTTCATAGCTTGTGTCGTTTTTCAAAAAATTTAATTTTTTCATTTTTTATGTTATTTTTTACGATTAAAATAAAAACCACGCATCCTATCAAAAAGTGATTTGTAACAAATTTATGGCTCTTATTTTGGTGCATAATTTTTGTTGATTGATCTTTCTTCGTATGTTGCATAGTGTGAGCGCGAAATTTAATTTTTGATTACTTTCTTATGGTTGAAACCAGAACCATTGGTAAAAAAATGCTGGTTAACGAACTCGATCTTTCTTTTTGTTCCTTTAAATTGTGTGTAAAATTTCAAAATAAGGGAGCGTTCACATATTACGTATCATTGAAAATGGGGCAGGGGGTTCGTGTTTCGTTACGATCTGTCATGTGGGGGGGGGGG
>CAKNYM010025898.1:0-26560 GCA_932195095.1 Andricus curvator | reverse complement strand
TTTCTTGTAGTTATAAATAACTACAAGTTTGGGCTCACCACACCCATAATATGCCAACAGCACACAGTATTCTCGAATGGTCACCCATCCAAGTACTAACCGCGCCCAACGCTGCTTAACTTCAGTGATGTCAAAATTTAAATATTTCGCATTGAATCATAAGACGTTAGGGAAGCAAAAAAAAGTGGATTTTCTCGAAATCTGCTTGACCGAGTTCTGTGAACAAAACATATGTTATTGAAGACTGATAAGACAATTTAACAAAAAAATTTAATAGAACTTTATGGCCTATATAACAGGTAAAAGAAAGGTTTGAATTTTTGGAGAATTTTTTTCAAGGTGATTTTTTTTAATTGCGACAACCATCTTCTCACCAAAAAAATCTCTACATCTTCTAGATTAACATATTTTTACCCCGAACTGACCGGTGTGGTGCGCTATAGTTACAAAAAAAGGAAAAATAATTTTCGTTTTGGCAATTGGCCCAATTGTTGCCAAGCTAGTCGGGTTAAAAATGTACGCGTGTACTAATTTTCGTACTACCTGAGAGGTACAGTACGCGGCACGTATTTTTTAGTGACTACTGGCTTGTATTTTGTACAAACAAGAAAAATCTGAATTTCATTTGAACAGATATCAACATACTTAGATATTACAAAACACTACAAAACATAGCACAAAAACAATGAAAAATTCACCAAAATTAGGATCACTGTTGCACTATGAGCGGTTTTCACTTGTTTCACAATGCACTTTTCATTTGTTTTCAGCGTTTTGATATCCCGATGATTTATTACTGTGTTAATAATAATAATTTGACGGAACTACTGGCATGTACATGCCACAAACAATGAATACACTGGAACTTGGAATTACGCAAGGTTTCGGGCATTGCTTGCAGTGGCCTTCATCGTAGACAATGCAACTAACGAGCTGAGGGCGTTAGTTGTATCTAAGTTTCATATAAATATAGAGGAGAAGGCTTGATCCTCTTCCTCTCAATGATACGATTGGTCTCTGGTACCACACCCATTAAAATAAGATTGCAATATCATGCAGTGTTTTGTTATGTCTTATAATGTTGTTATCTGTTTAAATAAAATTCAGATTCTTATTTTTTGTGAAAAAACGCAAGCCAGTAGTTACTAAAAAAAGAGGGCAGCACCACTCCGATTATTTTGGGGAAAAATAAGTTAATCTAGGGGGTATATGTAGAGGCTTTTTGTGAAAAGATAGTTGTCGCGCGTCGAAAACATCACCTTGAAAAAAATTCTCAAAAAATTCGAACATTTTTTTTGCCTGTTATTTTGGCCATAAAATTCTGTTGAGTTACAAGTCTCCTGGCCCGGATGGCATATATCCGGCCCTCTTACAGAGGGCCGGAGAGTTCATCATAGGGCCGCTTGTGAGACTTGCTAGGGCTAGTTTGACGTTGGGATATGTCCCGACGGCTTGGAGGGGTACGAGAGTAGTCTTCATTCCGAAGGCAGGTCGGATCGGTTATACTTCACCCAAGGATTTCCGGCCCATCAGCCTAACTTCTTTCCTATTAAAAACAGTGGAAAGACTTGTGGATAGATATATCCGCGATAAGGTCTTGTCAAGCAGACCGCTCCATAAGGAGCAACACGCCTATAGGGCTGGTCACTCGACGGAGACGGCCCTAATCGGAGCAGTGAACCTAATTGAAGGTCAACTGAAGGAGAAAGGCCTTGCGGTTGGAACCTTTATGGACATCGAAGGAGCCTTCAATAACACCTCTGGAGAGGTGATCAGGGCGGCCATGATTGCACATGGTGTGCCTACGGCAGTCGTGGAATGGACGTGCCACATGTTGGCCAACAGGAATCTAACCACGACTAAGGGTGATGTCACTCTAAGTGGAACCATTGACTCGGGATGTCCGCAGGGGGGAGTTTTATCTCCCTTGCTGTGGTGCCTGGTAGTGGATGAATTGCTTCATCTACTCTCGAGTCAGGGTTTTCACGTCATAGGCTATGCGGACGATATATTAGTTATCGTGCGCGGTCAGCATCTGGATGTGCTCTTCGGAGTAATGCAGCAAGCACTGATGATAGTAGACTCATGGTGCAAGAAAACTGGATTATCGGTTAATCCTAGTAAGACAGATGCGGTTGTTTTCACCAGAAGGTACAAGTGGGGAACTACGAGTACATTGAAACTTGGAGGACAACAGCTGGAAATCAAAGAACGAGCCAAATATCTAGGAGTAATTCTGGATAAGAAGCTGTCATGGAATGAGCACCTGGAAAACAAGTGCAAGAAGCTAGTAGCGACCCTATGGCTCTGTAGGAGAGCCATAGGGAAAAGCTGGGGCCTGAAACCGGAGACACTTATGTGGATTTACACAGCGATCTTGCGACCCAGATTAACCTATGCGGCGGTAGTCTGGTGGAGCAGGGTCGAGCTGTCCACTGTGAAGTCTCGACTGGAAAGGATCAGGGGACTGATCTTGAGAGGCGTCACTGGAGCCTCGAAGTCGACACCCACGATGGCACTGGGGGCACTAATAGGTTTAGAGCCCCTCCATCTTACCATCAAGGCCGTGGCTGCGAAGGCGGCCTGGAGGCTAAATTTGGTAAATGACAGAAGGATCTCGACAGCAGTGAAGATCCCATTGGACATTGCGAGAAGGCCGACCTTGAACATGCCCAGGGACAAAATGGTCACTCGCCACCTCTTCGACAAGAAGTATCGAGTTAGCCTATCCACGAAGGAGGAATGGGTTAACGGCGACGCATACCTGCCCTGTGATGGAGACAACTGGTTTACAGATGGCTCCAGGAACGAGGAGAAGGCAGGAGCCGGCGTATATCGTAGAAGGAATGGAATGGGCTTCACAATTGAGATGGGGTCCTACGCCACAGTTCTACAATCTGAGACTATGGCCATACTCCAGTGTGCCTATAAGGCAAGGGAGTACGGTAATAAAAGGAACATCCGTATTTGCTCAGACAGCAGGGCTGCTATACTGGCCTTGAATGGAACAACGACTACGTCGCTATTAGTACTGGAATGCTTTGAAGCACTAAATACGTTAGCGACCGAAAACCGAGTCACTCTGCTATGGATCCCTGGACACAGTGGTATCAAGGGCAATGAGATATCGGATAGGCTAGCCAAGCTAGCAGCAGGAAGAAATTTTACTGGACCCGAGCCAGTGGTAGGTATTTCCAGCAGGTTAGTCACTGAAGTAATCAACAGTTGGCTGACTGAGGAACATCAGAATGAGTGGGACCTGGTTTCTGGTTGCAGACAGGCCAAAACACTCTTGGGCTCAAAGCTTAACTCCAACCGAGCTAGGGAAATACTCAAGCTCGGGAGGAATGAAATTAAAGTCCTAACAGAACTATTCGTAGGACATGGGAAGTTAGGATATCACAGACACAAGATTGGGCTTGCAGAAAGTCCCCTCTGTCGTCTGTGCGGAAAGGATAATGAGACATCTACTCACATCCTTTGTCACTGCCCTGCTATTGCGGGGAAACGTCTAACACTCACAGGTAATTATTTTATCAGTGAGTTGGAGATATCGGCCAATAGCGTGGCTGCGGTCCTCTCCCTATGGAGAGGGCTATGGGGTCATGCTTAGGCTTACAAGGGGACGCAACGGGATTACCCAAGCGTCAGGGGCTGCTAAGGTCTCAACCCAGAACTAATAATAAAATTGGGTAAATTTTCTTCTCGGTCTTCACAACATATATTTTATTCATAAAAAGCGGTCGAGAGTTTTTCGAGAATATCCACTTTTTTATCTTGCTTTCCTCTCCATAAGTTCCAAAAAAATGCAATGTAAACGCTCAATTTTTTTTTAGTTTTTTGCTACCTTTGAATGAACATTTGACATAAACTTCAGCCCGATACGAGTAAACGCTGCATTTTAAGATACTCATAATAAATTAATTTACAGAAGAAAGAAAAATATATTTCCACAAAACTCACTGTTTGGTTCGCACAGATAGAGGCAATCAAATGTACTTTGATTCATTTGTTCAGTTTTCCATCCATTATATGCGCAAAGTATTCTACCTGTCTTGGGCACCTTCCAACGGCATCTACCAGTACAACTTGGTTTTGTCTACAAGAAATATAATTTTTAATTAGTACATGCCCTACTATTCATCATAGCTTTTATATTTTGAGACTTTGAAAATATTCGATGAAAAATATCATTTTTGGTAGTAGAAGTACTATTTATTGAAGATTTTTTTGTCCGACCCCTCTTGAAAACGCGCCATTGCATGCACGTGAAGCAGACGTAATGTGGCCGTAATGTGGACGTGTACACATGCGCACTTCGCCGCAGGGCCGACATGAAAAATTACGCCCTCTACATGAAACTTTACGCCCGCTACATAAAACATTACGCCCGCTACACATACACTGCACCACGCAAGTGAGAATATGGAGGAAATTATCCTTATCTTTTAAAAAATTGGTATCGCTGGACCCCACAGTCTCCCTTCTGCAAATTAGGCTATTTCTTCCTTTCACTTATAATGTAAACTTGTCAAGTACACCAAACATCCTCTATCTGCATCACATGCTTGTTTTCAAGGAGGGTAGGGCAAAGAGCATCGTTTGTATCAAGGGCGTACAGCTATTTTGCCTCGTGTAACTGCCGCCCTGGCTTAGCTCGGGCGGCAACTTCACACTCGTCAAAATAGCCTTCTTTACGACCTCGATATACAATGTACTATATAGTTTCATATTTTTCACTCCAAAAAAAATCCGTATAACTAAGATTTTCTTAAAATTATTCATATCCCACTAACAAAAATAATAGTAGCACTTTTAGTAAATAGTATATTGTGTATCGAGGGTGTAAAGAAGGCTATTTTAACGAGTGTGAACTTGCTGCCCGAGCGAAGCGAGGTCGGCAGTCGCACGAAGCAAAATAGTCGTACGCCCTTGATACACGCCATACTTTTTGTCCTACCCTTCTTGAAAACAAGCATGTTAAGCAGGTAGAGGATGTTTGGTGTACTTGACAATTTTAGATTATAAGTGAAAGAAAGAAATAGCGTACTTTGCAGAAGGGAGACTGTGAGTGCAGGGATACAATTTTTTAAAAGATAAATATAATTTCCTATATATTCTCACTTGCGTAGTGCAGTGTATGAGTAGTGGGCGTAAAGGTTTATGTAGCGGACGTAAAGTGTTATTTAGCGGGCGTAAACTGTTATGTAGCGGGCGTAAAGTTTCATGTTGGCCCGGCGGCGAAGTGCGCATGTGCGAACGTCACTGGGCTGGAAGCGGCCACATTAAGCCTGCCTCTCATGCATGCAATGGCGCGTTTTCAAGGGGGGTCGGACAAAAAGAGTATTTTTACTGTGAGCAACACACTTTCATGTATTTTTCTTGTGATAATTTTATTGTCACCAGTTTATGAAAAAAAATTATTATTAATATGCCACATTTAAAGAATAAAGACTCAAATGTCCAAGGACATAGGGATGTAAGTGCCGAAAATCACATTTTTCAGGAGATACAATGGACTTCAAAATAGAACTGGACCATAAGTTCCTACAGAGACATTAGATAGGTCAATCCTTATGGGATGACACCCTTCACTTTTTGTTTTTTATATAATATAGCAATTTTAAATAACTGTTCTAAGTAAAGTAAAACTCACCGGAGGCATAGTTTGCTTAGCAGAACAGCAGGCCACGAATAAAGTTGCCATAACTTTAAAATAGAAAGTGATTTATTTATTCAACCAAATTTCATTTCGTATAAGTTAGTTAAAGTTTAATTGTTGGAAGATATAAAAAATGTACGATTTTTTGTCTGCTTTTGTTTAAATAATGCATTTTCATTAATTTTGAACTCAGAAAGTAATCGAGGTCAAGGCCTTAACACCCTGGATAATATGAAACAAGAGTGTGAAAGGCCTGTTTCAAATTACAATCATTACATGCCAAAGTCCACCTTGTAGTTCTGATAATCGGCTGTCTTGGAGGCATGAAAGCTTCATTTCTTATTCATGAAATTCACGGAATTCATAGAATTCACTGAATTTATGGAATTCACGGAATTCGGGGAATCCAGGGAATTTACGAAATTAATGGAATTCATGGCATTCAAGGAATTCATGGCATTCCAGAAATTCAATGAATTCACAAAATTCACTGCATTCACGGAATCCTCGGAATTCATAGAATTCACAGAAATCACGAAATTCACATTCCATGAGTTCCTTGAATTTCATGAATTCATTGAATTTCACGAAGTCCTTGAATTCATTGAATTTCACAAATTCCGTGAATTTCTTGAATTCTGTGAAATCCTTGAATTCATTGAATTCCATGAATTTCTTGAATCCCATGAAGTCCACGAATTCCTCAAATTCCATGAATTCCACGAATTCCTTGAATTCCATGAATACGCGCGCTATATACTATATATTAGCAAAAGTTTTGGCTCCGTCGGAAATTTTTTTTTTAAGTGGAACAAGTGTCCTGAGAAATGATTTACATTTCTTTTTGAAATTTTTCGGTTCAACAGGTGTCGAGATATGCAGCCGCAAATATGATACAGAAGTGTGGCTACTGGACTTGTATTGTCAAATTCCAGTACATGTGAGGTGCCATACTAATACCAGCATTTGGAATCTACAACATTATGTATTGTAGCGTTACCTGACGTTTCAGAAATACTTCCAATACATTTATTGGAAGCTTCCAACAGAAATTGTTAACAGCGCACGTATTACATACATATGCATACATAGATACCCACATTCCCATATAGCAAGTAAAATAAATCTTTCTAAAAATAAATAAAATTGAATTATTTAAACCAAGTACAAACATAAATCGAACACACTTTATTGCTGTGATAAACTTTCTATTGTTTTATAAAACTTCAGCGAAACATATACTATAAGATTTTAGGCATTCAGAGTAACAAATGACGTATCGTTCATTAATTTATTTTAATTGTCCCAAGGTTTCGAATTTTAAGATTTTGTGATTTTTTTAAATTACATGGGATGAATCTTGTAGTTTTTCTGAGGCTGAAAACGAATCCGAAAGAAAAAAAACATCGTAAGCACTAGTCTTCAGCTTTAAAATCCATTTTCAAATGCCGTCGTACGATTTTTACATTCTCATCCTAATGAGGTGGTATTAGTTTTATGTAAAATTTGACTTCGTCGGTTTTCATCAAATCTCCACGTTTTGAGACCCTTGAGTCAGAAAAAACCATTTTTACGAAGGTGGCGGTATATCTTCCGGCCTATCTGCCTGTCTATAGGCACACTAACTCTCAAAAGACTGATCGGTACACGTTTTTAAGGCATAAAAAGAAAGAACAAGTTCATTAACAAGCCATGTTTGACAAACGGTCAATCAAAAATGTTATTTTCCAGGAAAATTAAACGGGATATGAAAAATATTAAGATTCAAAATTGTTCATCCTAAAAAGATGAAACATTTTCTTGAAACCATTTTTTTTTGATAAGACACATATTTTTGGTTTTGATCGTGATAAATTCGTTAAAGAATAAAAAATTCCATTTTTTGGTGAAATTATGCGAGATACGAAAAAAATTATTCAAGAAAATTGTTGATCTAAAAAAGGTCTACAAGTTTGTTATTAATCATTTTTCATGAGACATTTAAACAAAATGAATTGACAAGAGTTGTACACCGAAAAAAGATTGAAAAATTTGTTATAAATTAGCTTTTGATAAGATACGTAATATTTTTTAATCATGAAAAATTACATTCAAATAAACAAATTCAATTTTTAGAAAAAAGAGACAAGGTCAAATAAAATGTTTTAAAATAAAATGTTCGTTAAAGGCGAAGGAGCTTCAAAAAAAGAGAATTAACAATCACTTAATTTTGATTGTCGATGGTCTGACTTTTAATTTTGAAAGTCCTATGTAAAAACGTACCACGCGCGAAGTGCGAGATCCAACAGCTCTAGACTCACTGAAACTTGCGAGCGAACCGAGCTAAGCTCGATGAGAATGTATACAAGTTTGACCATTACTATATATTATTACTCTATACCATTGCTATATATTATTATTATTATTATCAAATGATGATAATGGTCCGCAGCCAGGGAAAGCAAGATCAGATGATGATGATAAACTAGCCAGTGAAGACAAGGAAAAATTATGATGATGATTCAGCCAGGGAAGGGAATATCAGATGATGATGATGATCCAGCCAGTATAGACAAGATCAAATGATGATAATGGTCCGGTAACAATCAAAAATGGATTTTCGTGGACTAGAACTATACGATGCAGTTTATGAAACTGAAAAAATACTGTTTTCCACAATAAATTCATAAATTTGGCCAAAATTAATTTCATTAACTGACCCTTGCAGGATTGTTATCTTTAATAATTTTCCACTGCATAATTAACCTTCAACTTATGTTATACAAAGAATCTGAATCTAGAATCATTCATAACGGGAAAATAAAAAATTTTCAATATTCAAGATTGTACATTTTTAGCTTGGAAACTTTAAAAATTTAATTTTATTATATCTTAACTTTGTAACATTCAGAATTTACCTATTTCAATACTTCACACCTGAAGCTATTCAATGTTCACTGAATCAAACCAAGAACGGCCTACTCTGATTAATCATTGAATTTCACTTATCAATCAAATAAAATCTTTACTGACTTTATTTTGTGACACTCCTTATATCACACTGATAAAAAGTATTACTCGAATCAAACACTTAAATTCTTGAATAAAATCTTTTCACACCAACTATGTATTTTTTGTATAGATCATTACTTACTCATCAAAAAAGCGAATACCACTATTCCCGTCATCATGATAAATCAAAACGAAATTTTTAAATAATTTTCTCTATCCAAGCTTTTTTCTGAAGAAAACTCGCAAAATAACAACAATTATAAGGAAACAGAAAATTTGGAGTATGAAAACAGTAGTTGTTACAGTGGTTTCGTGCACAGAAAATTAATTTTAAAGTCTCGCTTTGCATAATAATTCCTGATCTGAAGAAAAAGATCTGTATATGAGCAAAACATGAATATTTGAAGATTGATAACAGTCCTTTTTACAATGCCTGATATAGCATTTGCGTATACGAGACGAACACGTTTTCGAGGTATTAAGAAAATATTATCTGAAAACGCAAAACAGTTTATGAGAAAAACACGAACTAAAAATAAAGAGTTTTAACTACATTGGGATATGCGCCGATATCTGCTTCTAAGTTAAAATTGTTTTTCTCTAAACTTCATTTTTTTATAAGGTGCAATTTCAGATCCCTTTATATTCCATTGTATATCTAATTGAATCTAAAGTTGCACATTATAGAAGAATGAAGGTTGACGATGAATCTCGGACTTTAAGCTTCCAAAAATTAATATTGCACGAGTAAATATTTTGTATGAATACTCAGGAATTACAAAATATTCAATCGTTTACCTAATATAGATTCAATGTGTAGGATTTACTCTTGATTTTGTGATTCTTCTAGATTTTTCGGAACAATTTTCTACATTTGGCTAAGAGATATCAAAAAGATATCAAAGTTAAAGACAAGATATCAAAATGTTAATTTAGCTAAAAAAAACTCTCAACTTTGAAACTAAATATTTTTTATTCGTTCATCAAAATATTTTCAACGCGAAATTTTCTAATTCTTTATATGATTTCACTTGAAAAGTCATAGATTCAGGTTTTGTACAGATATTCGTTTTTGAAGTACTAATTTGCCAGTTTTTGCGCAAATAATAAATCTCGGAAAAAATAATAATTTTGTTTTAAATCCATACTATAAAGCCGTGATTCTAAAAACAAGTAGATTTCACGAAATATTTGATTGATTAAAAAAATATTTTGGTTAAATCTACCAAATATTCCATCTAACAAAAGATTTGGTTAAAACCAAAAAAATGTAATAACAACCCTAACGTGGACAAAATCTTAGCAAAACTTGAAATGGCAATAAAAAGTTTGAACTTCATTGCGATTTAGCATAGTTTTTTAAATATGAAAGTGTGGAAAGTGAACTTATTGAAATAAAGAAACGTTCAACGCGTATGCAAATAATTTCAAGATTTCGCTATGTGTAATTCATGATCTGGAAAAAACAAAACAATTTAGAAATAAAACATAAAATACCAATAAGAAGCTTGAATTGCATTGCAATTTAGTATATCAACTCAAAGTAATATACAATCATAGTCACGAAAAAAACGTATTTAGAAAAAATGTTAACCAATATTTACCATACAATTAAATTATTATTGATTACAAATGGGCCCAAGTGGGGAACCTCACATAACAACCTTGTGAAGCTCTTCACTTGGGGTGATCGCTAGAGAGATTGATCAGCAACCTGGGTCGGAGCAGTGTTGCGGAACGAACGTGTCATTTAAATAAATAACACGAGGATTCTAGATCAATCTAGAAAAAATATAGCCCGTACCTCACATTGCTCTTTTCCTCACCGAGCGAGTCACGCCTACCCCGAAAGGGAAATGGTTTAATCGTATAATAATAATACAAAAATCAACTTTTTTTAAAAAGCAACGAAATAATTATTCTTATTTTCATCCTAAAATATTCTTAGGATGCGATATTGCCATAAATAAATAAAAAATCTTATTTAACTGATAGTTTTATATAAACTTGGTTGAGCCGCACCGCGTATTTTGGAATTGTTATGCAGACATTTAAGGTGTGTTATACAAATTTTATCGTTAGATACCTGTCTTTTCTTACATTTTTTTTTTAATTTTTAAGGTCATCAAGTCTAGAATACTTTTAAATTTTCTATCTATAAAATTATTGTTTATGCATCGTCTAGTATTATTCTGATTTTAGGAACTGCATAAGCCAATAGAAAGTGTTGTTTATTTACACAAAAAGTAGATAATTGTTAGTTTTTAAGTTTGAAATGAAGAAATATTTCCGAAAAAATTATATTTCTTGTTTAAATTCTTTCTTTCTTTTCGCATTTATGCCTTTCGTTAGCAGTTTTCGAAAAAAATGGTAAATTTTGTAAAAAAAAATATATGCATCGCAAAATAATGTTTCAATAACAGTGAATATTTATGGATAATATAGTGCATTTTTTCAAAATTCAGTGAAAAAAAAATTAAAATTAATTTAGGCATTGCTAGGGCTTATTTCGTGTGCCCATCAAAGTTTCAAACAGTTCCAATAATATTTGCCGAACTTACGACGATTTGCTTCTTAAAAAGTAATTGAATTTAGAGAATATTTTTTTTCAGTTTTTCATGCTTATTATTAAAAACACTTATCTGATGAAAAAAAAAAACACAAAATAGAAACAAGTTCCGTCGCATCATTCCCTACCAGCTTATATTTGTAAAAAAATTATTTTTGTGACTTTTAACATTTCCGTCCAACAAGACGTTTGGACAATTCTTTTGCGCGCGCTCGGCGAGTTATTCAATCCGGACGCTCAATTGATGTTTTCGCTTTCATAAAACTATTGGAGTTTGTAAACAGCCAATAAACGATTTTAAATATTTAAAACTTTGTATATAGTTTTCATATCCATTAAAGATTTTATAGTTTTATATTTTTCAATTCAACACAAATTCCGTATAACTGAGATTTTCTTAAAATCATTCATATCCCACTAACAAAAATAATAGTAGCACTTTTAGTAAAAGAGTATTTTGACTGTAAGCAACACACTTTTATGTATTTTTCTTGTGATAATTTCATTGTCACCAGTTTATTTAAAAAAATGATTATTAATATGCCACATTTAAAGAATAAAGACTCAAATGTCCAAGGACATAGGGATGTAAGTGCCGAAAATCAAATTTTTCAGGAGATACAATGAACCTCAAAATAGAACTGGACCATAATTTTCTACAGAGACATTAGATAGGTTAAAACAATTAGTTTATGCCAATAAAATGCATATCTGAAATTTGGCACTCACGCCCTTATGGGCTGAGATCCAACAAAAATTGTTCATCCAATAAAGGTCGACAAATTTGATGTGAACAATTTTTTTATATGACGCGTATTTTTTGTTTCAATTGTAAAAAATAAGATAAAGGAAATTAAAATTTTTGGAAAAACGGCTATTTAGTTTTTAAGATATAGCACTGCTATTCTATTTGTTGAAATAACCATTTTTTTAGTTGCTGGTACTAATTGAATAGTTACTGCAACTAATGGAGTTGTTGTTCCAACTAATAAAATAGCAGTATTAACCAATAAAATAACCGTACCATATCTTACTAACTCAATAGTTGGCTCAACTAACCATTTTTCAGTGTACGAGAAAAAATAATTAACAAAAAAAAGTTGTTCACCGAAAAAAGATTGAAAAATTTGTTATTAATTACTTTTTGATAAGATTCGTAATTTTTGTTTAATTCGTGAAAAATGAAATTAAAAGTAAACAAATTAAATTCTTGGAAAAAAGACACAAGGTAAAATAAAATGTTTAGTAATAAGATTGCTTGCCTGAATTAGATCTAAAAATTTGCTTTTAACCTTTCTTCCCTTGAGACTCTTGATGATAATGTGTTCGTTAAACCCGTGTGGAAAAATTTCGTGGCAGTCTTGAATCATGCTAAAGCCAGTACAGTTTTTCTCAAGTCTGTCTATTCACGCAATACTAGCCTGGCACTACACTGGCGCTTTCTAGTTTCACTACGTGTTTGATTCAAACCTTTCTGCTGTCTAGTCCCATTCTTGGCGCTATCCAGGAGTTCGTTACGAATTTGAATATATAAAGATTATCCAGATTTTAGCTAGTTTCTAGATAGAATCACGGTTTGGACTTAAACAAAAATGACAGAGGTGAATTTAGAAAATAATCATTTTTGAATAAAAGATTTAGGAAATTACAATACACAACTGTACAAATGCTCAAGCAATAATTAATTGTAGACTATCACATATTTAAGATAGTAAACAATAATTGTTGAAGGTGATAGAAATCTTAATACAAGAACTGCAGTTTCAAGAACGATTTTTTGAAGAATGTTTAAAAACACTTTGTTTCAATTGAATTATATACTGAAGTTATAATGAATTTATATTGAATTCATAATAATTATAATATGTATAATGCTATGTATAATATTTATGATATTCCAGAAAATCAAATATTATTATAAACGATTTATTTAATTTATTTTAATTATTTATTGAGTCCGTAAATGATAATTAAGCCTAACGTATTAATTATTTGAAATAATAAACAATCATTATTTCGTAGCCTAATCGCAAGTAACATCATACAAACTTTTTTTTTTCAATGATTTATTCACAAAACAAGCACGTTTAATGTTTAAAAATTGTTCATGTTTTATTGAAATAAATATTAGGATGTAATGAATTGAAATTCATGTCCGACAAAAAAGAAAAAAAATTTAACTTTTAGATGGCCGAGGTGTTAAGGCGACGGGACAAAGTTACAACAACAGAATAGGAAGTTACATCAGAAGTTCGACACCCGGCGTATGTACAAGAGATTTGCGGAAACTCATTTCTTCATTTTTTTTTGTACAAAAACTTTTTTTATATTTTTAATTAACTGCAAAATCTATATATTGGACTTTTATGGCATAAAAAATAATTATATTATTTAATTAGTAATTATTTTTTATCAAAATAGCCGATCTGTCTAGAAACTAGTCGATCCGAGCGTTACATCCCAGTCTAGCCACTGGACAGTCAGCCTGTGGCGCGCCAATGTCGACTCAAGGCGGACTGGACAGAAACAGTACAGCGCCACGAAATTTTTCCACACGGGAAGCCGGAAGAGCTTTAACAAAGGAGATTTAACAAAAGAGAATTCCCAATAATTTAATTTCAGTTGTCGATAGTTTGACTTTTAATTTTAAAAACCCTATGCAAAAAGGTATCACGCGCGAAGCGCGCGATAAATATATTATCAAGCGCAAAGAGCGAGATTCAACAGGCGCGCTGAAACTTGCGAACGAAGCGAGCTGCGCACGATGAGAATGTTCCCGCGCAGCTGGTAGATTATTTTTAACTGACGTATGAAAGTTTGACCATTATTATATATTATTATTATCAAATGATGATAATGATCCAGTCAGTGAAAGCAATATCAGATAATGATGATGATGATCTAGCCAGTGAGGACAAGATAAAATTTTAATGATGATTCAGCCAGGGAAGGGAATATCAAATGATGATGATGAACCAGCCAGTAAAGACATAATCAAATGATGATGATGGTCCGGCGGCAATCAAAAATAGATTTTCGAGGACTAGAACATACGATGCAGTTTATGAAAATAAAAAAATCTGTTTTCCCCAATGTATTCATCAATTTGGCCAAGATGGTCATTTGTTACCATTCAACCTAAAGTTACTCGAAGAACTGACATTCTAGGCAATTTCTGTAGCCGGATTCGTTTTTACTGCCAAAAAATCTATAATATTCATCTCCCGTCATTTCATGAACTAACCCTCGCAGGATTGTTATCTTTAATAAATTTTCACTGCATAAATTAACCTTCAACTTATGTTATACAAAGAATCTGAATCTAGAATCATTCATAACGGGAAGATTAAAAAAATTTTATATTCAAGATTTTACATTTTTAACTTGGATACTTTAAAAATTTAATTTTGATATATCTTAACTTTGTAACAATTAGAATTTACCTATTTCAATACTTCACACCTGAAGCTATTCAATGTTCACTGAATCAAACTAAGAACGGCCTACTCTGATTAATCATTGAATTTCACTTATTAATAAAATAAAATCTTTACTGACTTCATTTTGTGACACACTTTATATCACACTGATAAAAATTTTACTCGAATCAAAGACTTAAATTCTTGAATAAAATCTTTTCACGCCAACTATGAATTTTTTATATAGATCATTACTTACTCAGTAAGAAAGCGAATTTCACTTTTCCCGTCATCATGAATATTAAAACTGATGAGATAAATTTATCCTAACCGGGATTTTTTTTATGAAGAAAACTTTTGAAATATCGGCGATTATAATGCAACAGAAAATTTGGATAATGAAAACAGTAGTTGGTACAGTGCCTTATATAATACCATTCCGTAGAAATGACAAACACAATTCGAAGTTGTGACCCGTTTCCAAATAGTGTTGAGGTCTCATGATGTCTAGTCATTTCTTATTTGAAAAAAGATAACAGTTTATAAGCGAAGCTACAATGATATTTGGAGAATTGTGTCAGTCGTTTTTACATTGCCTTGTGTCCAATATCATTTCCGTAGACGGGATAAACAAGTTTAAAAGTTGTAACCCACACCTAAGTAGTGTTAAGGTCTCCCTATGCGTAATAATTCCATACGTTAGAAAAAAACATGACAGTTTATAATAAAAACAGAAAATAATAATATTTGGAGAATGATGACAATCGTTCTTATAATGCCTCGTGTCCAATATCACTTCTGTAGAGACGTGACAAACACGTCTGGAATTTTGTTTTAAATTCATACCATATATGTTGTTTTAATTTTTTTTTCCATACCATACCATATGGTTTCATACCATGTAGCCGCAATTCTAAAGACTAGTTGATTCAACCATATATTTAATTGATTTAAACAAATGTGTTGATTTGATCTAAAAAACATTCCATCTACTAGAAGATTTGGTTAAAACAGACAAAATTTGGTTTAATCAAACAAACCTTTGAGTGTATCAATCAAAACTTTGGTTTATCATAAGCAATGCATTTATTCGATTAATTCAACCAAGTGTTTGTTGAATCAAATAAACTTTTTTTTGATTATCGTTTGTTTATGATGCAGAGTATTACTATTATAATAGAAAAGAACAAATGAATTAATAATTAATCAAGTATAGATTTAGACAATTTTATTAAAGTACGTGCAGTTTTTACCTTCTTATTCTGTATTGAATTACATATTATCATAATTACCCATACCAAAATATGTATCGTGGTCCATAGCATTTCTAAATGTTCCAGGATGCTGGTGAAACTGGTGAATTCTTGCTGACGGCGTAGATGACATCAGAAATCGGAACCAAATTGGGCAATTTCTGCACGGGATTTAGTAGAAAAAATCATTTCTTTCCGTCAGAAAATGTTGACTTATAAGTTTTGTGTAATATTTGTTGAAAAAAAAGAAAAGCAAAAGTCATAAAAAATAATGTACTACTCATGTCGAATTGAGGGACGATGAGACACTTCGTTATAAAAAACTAATTTTATTGTAAATATTAACGTATTTCCTGATGAATATTATTCTCATACAAATTTTTAGAATATTCAGTTGAGAGAACAAATTTGTTCTGAGATTGAGCACTGCGAAAACAAGTACTTCTATATAATTTATTTATAATAATTAGGTTAAATCTTAAATTAAATATTTGTATTTTTTAGCGTAATTGCATTAATTATGATGCTCCATGAGTTTTTTTTTTAATCTTTGCTTGATAAAGCGATTAAAAGAATAACATTGTTGACAACTGCCACTTTTGACATTGTATTCGTTTGAACAAGTTTACAAGTTAACAAGTTTTGGACAAACTCTGGTTCGATTCTTGTTTTTGGTCTTGGTTTGGGTTTTTTAATGCAAATTTTTTCTCACATATGAAACACTTCTTTATACTGATAATTAGATATTTAGATAAATTGTTTAAACAATTTATTATTGTTTTTAGTTAGAAAATCGTGGCTTGTTCAAAAATGTTTCACTTTTTGTCAAATTTTCATTTAGAGTGAGGTAATAATTAATAATTGTCAACAAACATAATTGTTCAAACAATTTATTATTATTTTTAATAATATTCTCTTAGAATAATCCTAGAAAATAGCAGTTTTTTCCAAAAATGTCCACTCATTGTCTAATTTTCAATTAGTGTAAGGTTAGTAATTGATTAAAGTTAACAAAATTAATTGTTCAAAGAATTTATTATTATTTTTAATAATATTCAATTTGAATAATGCCAGAAAGGTGCGGTTTTTTCTGAAATTTTCAACAATTTGTCTACTTTTCACTTGGAGCGAGGTATTAGTTATTTCAATTAAGCGAAAATAATCATCTAACAAATTATCATTGTTTATAACTATCTTTTGCTTCATTGATACTAGATATTTGCTGTTTCTTCTGAAATTTTCAAATTTTTGCCATTTTTGCCTAGTGAAGTATGAAATAATGCGAGTTCACAAACATAGTTATTTAAACAATTGATTATTGTTTATAACTATGTTCTCTCAGATAAGTGCTAAAAAGTTGCGGTTTTTTCTGAACTCTTAAACTTTCTGTACACTTTTGAGTTAGTGAGGTAATAATTAATAAAAGTTAACAAACATGCTCATTCAAACAATTGATTATTGCTTAAAATTATCTTCTCTTCGAGTTGTGCTGAAAGCTACCTTTTTCTAACATCTTTAGTTTTGCTTTGACTTTTTAGTTATGAAGAAATAATAAGTGAACCTCGACAAGAATCATTTTTCAAATAGTATTGTATTGTCTTGAGTTTTATTATTATTATTATACCATTAAGCCATTTCCCTTTCGGGGTAGACGTGACTTGCTCGGTTGGAAAATAGTATTGGGTATATGGGTGAGTTATTTTTGCTCTTTTTCCAATGTTTAAATAAAATCAATTTGCACACATTTTAATATCAGCCCCCCCCCTTATTCCTGAAGAAAATACATCTTGTCGATAATAATATTCATATATATATATACCATTAAACCATTTCCCTTTCAGGGTAGGCGTGTATATATAAAGATTAAAAATACCTCAAACAAATAACTATTTGATTATAGCATCTCACGGGACAAGATAGACTTACTTTCGTCTCTAGTAAGAAGAGAATTTAAGTCAGATATCAATTTCACAAATATCCGTTTCATTTCATAAAATTATATTCACAAAAAAGAAAGAAATTGTTTAAAATATGATTCTTTCTTTTGTTTATTTATTATTTGTTCATAACTAAAAAGGCAAAGCAAAGTTACACATTTCCGGAAAAACCGCCGCATTCTAGCATTACTGTAAGAGAAGATAATTATAAACAATAATCAATTGTTCAAATAAGCATGTATGTTAACTTGCAATAAATGTTACCTTACTGAGTAAAAAGTGGAGAAAAAGTTTAAGAGTTCAAAAAAAACCGCAACCTTCTGGCACACTCATCTGAGAGAAAATAGTTATAAACAATAATAAATTATTCAAATAACTATGTTTGTTAACTTGCATTATGAATTACTTTATTAATTAAAAAGTGAGTAAAATGTTAGAAATTTCAGAAGAAACCGCAAGTATCTAGCATTATTAAAGAAGAAGATAGTTGTAAATAATAATAATTCATTTGAATAATTATTTTTGCTAAAATTGAATTATTAACTCCCTCCAAGTGAAAAGAAGACGAATAGTTGAAAATTTCAGAAAAAACCGCAACTTTCTGGCATTATTCAAATTACGTATTATTAAAACTAATAATGAATCGTTTAAATAATTAATATTGTTAACTTCAATTAATTATTTACCTCACTCTAAATGTAAATCGGACAGTGTAAAATTTTTGAAAAAATGCAATTTTCCAGCATTATTCTAAGAGAATATTTCTAACAGTAATGATACATTGTTTAAACAATCATTCTAGTCAACAATAATTGAGGTTTACATCACTCTGATTGAAAATTGGACAAAGAGTGCAAAATTATTATTAATATAAAGTAGCATTTCATGTATAAGAAACAATTTGCATTAAAAAGATCGCAAAAAATTTTAATTAGCGTCAAAAACTCGCAAAACCCATTTTTCACTTTTAAGGTTTTTTTGGTACCCTATAAAACAGACTTATGTGGGTGATATATAAAAAATAATATTTTTTCATATTCTATGGCTAATTGTGAAGAGAAATGTTGAGTTTCAACTCGATTCAGGTAATATTGCCGCTTTTGAATAAATTTACAAAAACGCCTTTTTTCTCGTGGGAAATACGTGATAAACTTCATGGGACTTGCGCCATCTCTAAAAAGTCTTAGAAGAAAATTGAAATTTAAAAATAAAGCTTTTTCTCTATACGATTTGTGAACATATAAAAAATCTATGCATAATAAAAATTTTAATAATATAAAAGCATACAGGCCGTATTAGTACAGAAATTAGTATACGTCATTATGAAAAAATATTGGAAAAATAGTTTTTTAGGGAAAATTCATTATTAGTAACTTCTGCGGGAGCAGGAAAATAATCATTGAATTTTTGTACATCTGAATAAACGTTAACTTTATTAAATTTTGAAAATATTTAATACATGCATCCAAATATACGTAAAATATAACATATAAATAAAAATAAATATAATATATGTATAGTAATGTGCAATTTATTTGTTTCCTAATTCATATTTTTGGCAGCTACACTCAGAAAAATGTTTGTTCAAATCAATCAAAAAAATTTGTTTGAATTCGTATAATTGAAAGAAAGATATGTTTTGCTTTATCTGAAAAAAGGATTATTTGTATGTATACCATTAAGCCATTTCCCTTTCAGGGTAGGCGTGACACTATACGATTCGGGTGGTATTTCTAGGTGGATAGTTTTTTTGTAGTTATAAATAACTACAAGTTTGGGCTCACCACACCCATAATATGCCAACAGCACACAGCATTCTCGAATGGTCACCCATCCAAGTACTAACCGCGCCCAACGCTGCTTAACTTCAGTGATCTGACGAGAACTGGTTTTTTCAAATCTTTGAATTTGAATTCAAACCAATAGGGTTCCCTGCGGTACTAAACTAAAATATAAATTGATAGATTCTTTGATTGCTTGGTTAACATTGATCTTTTTTACGATGTGGTGTGATTCTAAAGTTCTAATTTACTGGAAAACTATCAATTAATTGAAAAATGGACTCAATATGTCTAGTGTTGCAGGTAAGTCTTTTTTCTAACCTCCTTTCTTCATAAAAATTATTCATAAAGTTGACAATGTTTTTTATCAGTTTTAATTATTGCTGTATACTTAAAATCAGACACTTGTATATATTTAATTCAAATGACTAACTCTGGATCATTTCTAATTATTCTAATTTATGATTTTTTCATTCAGAATTCAGTGTTCCTCCTTTTACGTATATAACGATAAATATAATTGACAAATAACATATTATTGAGTTCCTGAATCTTCTTGATGAGGAATACTGAATTTTGAGGTGAGGTGTAAAAAGAAAGATTTAAGTTGTAAACAAAAACTTTAATTAATTCAAATAAAAGATTTATATAAACTAACCAAAAATTTGTCCAAGCCAAATAAAAAAGGGCAAACAAACAATTTCTTTGAATCAAACAAACATTTGTTTGGCGCTACATCAAGGAAATAATTTGTTTGATTCAAACATTTTTCTCAGTGAAGGGCTTTATCATTTTAGCAGCACAAAGCATTACTGCTTTTTCGTTATGAATATAATAAAAAGTGCTTTTCTTGTACAAACATATGAAATCTAAATGTTTTTTTAGGTAGAAAAGCACCCCTTTGTTTATCAAAATTGATACAAATATATGGGTGGTAGGTCAAAATGAATTTTCGTCGCCAGAGTAAAGTTTCTTCTTCTACAGATACGCCTATGATGGCGGTAAGCACGGAACTCCTGCACAATCTGAAATAGTTAAATATATATTGATTAAAATCTAAATAATTATATCTTTCTGAAAATATGTCACTCGTAAAAAATTGTATAATATATGTTATATTCAAAATATGAAAAAAAATCCAAATTTAAAAATATTTCCCATTGCATCTTGAAGCGTTAGTGATTGATAAATTTCAAGCATTTTATATTGACCAACTTGTAAGAGCTGCGTTTTAGAAAACTCCTGACAAATTAATTTACAGAAAATAAGAAAATGTCTTCCTACAAAACTCACGTAGTAGTCCTGGGCACTTATTGAGGCAGGTGAGCATCTGATAACTTGGAAACTCATAGTGCTCGGATCCACACAGTGCGCAAGATTCATAACCACCTGTCTGCAACATATTTTTTTAGTTCGCAATTGCGGGGGAAACTAATCTTTTTTAATATGAAAAAGACAGTATAAAATTTGGTTTACTTACATATTCATTGCAATCGTTTACACACTTTTTTGGATATGGCTACAAGAAATATAATTTCAATTAGTACATGTCGTACTATTCGTCATAGCTTTTATAGTTTAATACTTCGAAAATATTTCACAAGCAATATCATTTTAGGTAGTAAAAGTATTATTTATCAAAGTTTTTATAGTTTCAAAATTTTTTGATTCAACGCAAAATCTATTTAACTGAGATTTTTTTAAATTATTTACATACCACTAACAAAAAGTGAAAATAGCACTTTCAGTTAGCGAGTATTTTTGCTATGAGCAACATACTTTTATTTATTTTTCTTGCGATAATTTTATTGTTACCAGTTTATGGAAAAAATAATTATTAGTTTTCCACATGTTAAGAATAAAGAATTGAAAGGTTCAAGGGCAGAGGGACGTAAGTGCCAAAAAAAAAAACAATTTTTTCAGGAGATAGAAAAAACTTCAAAAAAGAACTGGACCGTAATCTTCTACAGAACGAATCCATTTCAAATTAGATAGGGTTCTACGGTTCTTCCGATTTGCAAAAAAAATATATATATTTTAAGGAGTTATGCGTATTTGAATTTTGTGCTTTGTTTCTCAAAAAACACACCTTTAAATTTCTTGCCAATTTTTGTTTGAAATTTTACTTTGATGATGAAGATATCATGTAAGTTTGACGCTTGCTGAATAATTTTTGTAGACAAGAGAATTCTTTTTTCTTACAATCAAATTTTCTACTTTTTCTTGGAAACAATAATAGATACGGAAAAATGTTCAGATGAAAGTTGGCACGTCTAAGAAAGTTCTATGAAAAATGTCTCTTGTTCTTTTGCGATATCTCTTATAGTTTAGGAGAACATTCAAAAATTATATTTTCTGGAAAGAAAATCCTCCCGGCCTCAAAAATGGTTTGGCCCGCATGATGCTGATATCTGCCTTTCTTCTATTAGTAGAAACTTTTCAAAAATGTTCGAAAGAATAAAAAAGGTGGGGTTTTTTCAAAAAGACTTTTTTATTTTTTTCTTCAAATTTTAAAAACATGAAAAAAAAATTTTGTCTGGAAAACCCCAACTCTTCTAAATATTTTTGAACAGTTTCTACTAATAAACGAAAGCATCATTCTGGCTAAAACCATATTTTGAGGCCGGGAGAGTTTTTTTCCTGAAAACTTACTTTTTTCATTTTTCTCGTAAACTATGAAAGATATCGCAAAAGAACAAGAGACATTTTTCATAGCAATTATTAAGACGTGCAAACGTTCATCTTAAAATTTTTGTATATCTGTGATTTTTTCCAAGAAAAAGTAGAAAATTCGATTGTAAGAAGAAAGAATTCTTCTGGCTACAAAAGTTATTCAGGAAGCATCAAACTTACAAGATATCTTCATCATAAAGTACAATTGAGAAAAAAATGGCAAAAAAATTAAAGGTGGTTTTTTTGAGAAAATCGATTAAAAATTTTTTCAGAAAAACTGCTGCCATTTTGGTAATCTTAACCCTTTTCTTAAATTTCCGGCGGATTTTGAAAGAAGACGATGAACGCTATCGTAATCAAAAAATAAAATAATAAATATCTCAATTAGCTCAAAAGTTGCAGAGGATTAAAGAAAAAAAATCGGGGTTTTTTCGAAAAAACAAAGCACAAAATTCAAATACGTATAACTTCTTAGAATTTTTTTTTCGAATTGGAAAAATAGGTATTGCCTCATTTCCTCTAAAAAACAATATATTCCGTCCTTGAGAGACTCTGCGACTTCATGTGTAGAACCCTGTCTGATTTGAAATGGATTTGGATATCTGAAATTTGGCACTCGCGCCTTCATGAACCGAGACCCTTTTTTGCTTGTAGTTTTGTACATAATATAGCAATTTTAAAAAACTGCGTTTGAAGTGAAATGAAACTCACGCGATTCTTGTCATGAGGCATTTCAGGAATGTTAGGAGGAGTCTTTCCAGCACAGAAGTCCGAGAATAAAGTTACCATGACTTTAAAATAAAAAGTCATTGATTTATTTTATCTAAATTTTATTTGGTATAGGTGAGATGAAGTTCAATTATGAAAAGATATGAAATATGCACGATTTTTAGTCTGCCTTTGTTTAAATAATGCATTTCTATTAATTTTGAATTTAGAAAGTAATCGAAATCAGGGCTTTGTAACCCCGGCTGATATGGAACAAGTAGTGTATGAACGGCCTGTTATCAATTACATTCAGAATTAATTTTAAAAGAGCTT
Source organism: Andricus curvator (assembly GCA_932195095.1). Taxonomy (NCBI): domain Eukaryota; kingdom Metazoa; phylum Arthropoda; class Insecta; order Hymenoptera; family Cynipidae; genus Andricus; species Andricus curvator. The sequence continues at coordinate 3,234 of CAKNYM010025898.1, read as the reverse complement.
AAAAAAAAGCTTTTATCACAAAATAATGAAAAGTAGAAAAATAATTCTCTTTAGATAAGGGGTCTTGCAATAATAATAATATAGCAATAAAAACGCGACTGAAAATAAAAGCGTGGGGCGCCAAATATTAGAACTTCTTTGTCATCTAAATGTGATGTTCAATATTTACGCCTAGCTTGTTGAACACGTTTTCAGGTCACCTCAAATTTGATAGAAGATTGTGTTGTCATCGGAAGTACGTATGTATGCCAAGGTTTAAGTCGATTGGAATTGTGGAAATTTGTCAAAATTGGAATAACGAATTTGACCCTGACATATATTTTAGATATTTACATATGCATACATACATAGATACTTACATTTCCACATAAAAAGTAAAATAAAACGTTATAAAAATGGATGAAATTGAATTATTTAAACAAATACAAACATAAATCGGAAAAACCTTAATGATCTGATAAACTTTCTATTGTTTTATAAAATTTTAGCGAGACATATTCTACAAGATTTTAGTCATTTGAAGTAACTAAAGACGTATGCTTTATTTATTTTCATTGTCAGAAGCTTGCGAAATTTTAGACTTTGTTATCTAAAGTAATTGCATGGGGTGAATCTTGTAGTTTTTTGACGCTGAAAACGAATCTGGCCCAAAACGGCATCGTATAGCACTAGTCTTTAGCTTCCAAATCCATTTCCATGTGCCGTTTTACGAATTTTTTTAGCTGAGGTATGCAAGTTTGACCATTATTGTATACTATTGTTATTATCAAATATGATGATGATCTAGCTAGTGAAGCCAAGATCAAATGATGATAATGGTCGACCGACAATCGAAAATGGATTTCAGAGGGCTAGAACTATACGATGCCGTTTTCGAAAATAAAAAAATTAGTTTCCTACAATAAATTCATTAATTTTGCCAAAATGGTCATTTTTGGCCATCTGAAATAAAGTTACTTTAAGACCTGACTTGCTAGGCACTTTCTGCAGCCGGATTCGTTTTTAGTGTCAAAAAATCTATACGATTCACCTCCTGTCATTTCTTCAACTGACCTTTGCAGGACTGTTATCATCATACATTTTTATTGCCTAATTAACATTCAACATATGTTAATTAAAAAATCTGAATCTAGAATCATTGATAATGGGAAAAATTAAAAATTTTAAATGTTCAAGATTGTATATTTTGAACTTGAAAACCTCAAAAGTTCAATTTCGTTATATCTTCACTTCGTATCATTCAGAATTTAACAATTTCAATACTCAAACCAGAAACTATTCAATGTTCACTGAATCAAGCCAAGGACGGCCTACTCTGATTAATCATCGATTTTCACTGAATAATCAAAGCAAATCTTCACTGACTAGATTTTGTGAAAGTCTTCATATTGAACTGATAAAAAATATTACTCGAATCAAAGACTTAAATTCTTGAATAAAATTTTCTCACACCAACTATGTATTTTTTGTATAGATCATTACTTACTCAGTAAGAAAGCGAATGTCACTTTTTTCATCATCATGAAAAATTGAGACGGAATTCTAAATCAATTTTTCTCTGTCAAAACTTGTTTTCTGAAGGAAATTCGAGAAATAACGACGATTATAAGAAAACAGAAAATTTGGAGAATGAAAACAGTCTTTTGTCACAGTGGCTTATATAGCACTTCCTTAGACGTGACAACCACATTTTCAAGGTTTTGGTGCACACGAAAATAAGTCTGTGGTCTCGCTATGTGCAATCTTTCTTATCTGGAAAAATCGTACAGTACAGTGGCGTAGCCAGGGGGGGGGGCTGAGGGGGCTCAAGCCCCCCCCCCCCATCGAAATTTCGTAATCACGTCTATTATACACTGGAAAACTTCATTCTATTTACAACAGCTAGTGTCTATGTTCTGACAGCTCTGTTATTTGCCATAAATGGTTATGAGAAAGAGGGATTATTATAGAGTATAGACACCATTGTAAACTGGTGCGTCTATTCTTCATGTTACCTGCGAAAATTAAGGCAGTAAACTGTAGATTTTCACGTTTAAAATTAAGTTAATTCAAAGGCCAGCGCCATAAGACAAGATTTTAGCACACCTAAAATTCAAATATAAGTACAACCTTTGTCCTAATCCAGAACAACTACCTGAAAGGTAGAAATTCGTAAGCGGATCATAAATTAGGAATGCCCCTCATTGTAAACTAAAGTGCTCTTCAGAATGCATTGGAAATATTTTTTCTCGAATTTGCATGCATATCGCCCCCAAAGTTTTTCGAATCCCCCCCCCCCAACAAATTCGTATTTTTAAAATTATATTTAGAGGTTCCGCAAGCCCCATGAAGTTTAACACGTATTTCCCATATGAAAAAAGACGTTTTTGTAAGTTTTATTCAGAATCGTCAATATTACGTGTATCGAGTTGAAACTCAACATTTCTTTTCACAGTTACCAAAGAAAACGAATAAAAACTTAATTTTTAAATATCACCACCATAAGTCTGTTTTATAGGGTCCCAAAAAACCCCATAAGTGAAAAATTTTGTTTCGCGAGATTCTGGCGCTAAATACCCACATTTGTTCCTAACTAAAAAGGTAAAGAAAAGCTGAAAAATTATGACACGATAGTTATAAACCATGATAAGTGTTTAAACAATTATGATTGTTAACTTGCAATTATTATTATCTCCTAAGTATAAAGTGGACAAGAAGTTACATTTTTTAGAAAAAACCGCAACTATCTAGCATTATTATAGGAGAATATAGCTATAAACAATAATAATTTAATAAAACAATTATGTTTGTTAAATTTCAATAATTCATACATCACTCTAAGTGAAAAATTGACAAAAAGTGAAATTTTTTAGAAAAAACCCGCAGCTATCTAGCATTAATATAGAAGAAGATAGTTATAAACAATAATAATTTCTTTAAACAACTATGTTTGTTGAATTGCTATGATTATTACCTCGCTCTAAGTGAAAAGTTGACAAAACGTGAAAAATTTCTGAAAAAAACCGCAATTACATAGCATTGCTATAGAAGATAGATGCAACTAATAATAATTTTTTTTAAACAATTCTGTTTGTTGAATTTCATCAATTATTACCACACGCTAAGTGAAAAATAGACAAAAAGTGGAAAATTTCAGAAAAAAGCCCAACTTTCTAACATTACCCGCGTGAAAAAAGTTTGCATGGCGCACGCATGGCAATAAACTTGGAAATATCTGGCTAAAGCATGGCTCAC
>CAKNYM010025895.1:0-14173 GCA_932195095.1 Andricus curvator | reverse complement strand
TTTTCATAAAAATCGTCTTCGTCCAGAACAACTTGAACATTGCAAAATAAATAAGTAAACAGATCAGCATCTTGCTAAAATTTCACTTTCGACCAAAGTGTCTAGTTCTTCAATTCACTAATGGACAAACGTCACTTGATCTCAGAAAGAAGAAATTGCTTGGAACTGCTTGAAACAATCAATTCCTGGACGTCAGTATTCTTGACATCGTTGGAAACACATCCAAATTGCAGTACTTTAATCCATTTACGGAAATCTAAACAAAAGAATCAATCATCAGGTGTGAGGAATTTTGAACATTTTTTAGAATAACTGATGGATTTTATTTTATTCAAATTTGATTTGAAATTGAATTTCCGATAGGTGGAATTTTTATTTATAGCTGCAATTAAAAATAACGATTAACTGATTTGATTTAAATTCGATTTCAAATTCAATTTACGATAGGTGCAATTTTTATTCTTAGCTAAAATTGAGGAGAATAAATAATTGGTTTGATTTAACTTAAATTTGTTTTAAAATTCAATGTGGTTTAAAGGTTTATCAAGGTACGTCGAACAAGATCCCTCCTTTTAAACTCCATTAATCGGTGCCGTATTCAGAAAGGATACAAAATAATTCGGTCATTTTTTATTTTTAGAGTTCAAATTTCTTAAATTTAACTAACTTTGCTATTAGGAACAAATATATATCAAGTATTTGAATTTGAAAAATTATTCCAATAAAAATTATTCACCATATATCCATTTCAGGCTTTAGACCATGATATTAAAATAATTTCCCACTCTCAAATACATTTTTTACAGCATAAGTTATATTCCATCCTCTAATTTTCTACTTTCCATGTTTTTAACACATTGAGCTATCGCTATCGCAATCACATCAGCAGAATTAGTAATTGAGCTTCCTTGCAAAGTAAAGCAAAGGAAACAACACAGAAAAGTTTTTCAGTTATAAAACAGACATCAGAAGTGACTGCTGCACTTCTTGAATCTTCAAAATGTTTATAAATTTGATTATTTTTTTGAGTAGCTTCCGTGCAATATATCCTTTTCTCAATTTCAAAGAAGTCAAAAATCAACCAAATTGGTTAAAAGGTTAAGCACAGTACGTGGAAAGAGATTCCTATACATACCAAACGTTGCTGATTATTAATGAAGAATCGTTTCAAAAGGAGGCAAAAATCGAGCCAATTCTTCAAAAAATCAAGCATGTCATACCAAGTATGCACTTTCTTTTGAAAAACGGAGCATTCGAGGAAGATATCAGTAATTTGAGGCAGTTGAAAGGTTTGGCTTCCCCAACGAATACGTTTTTATGATATTCGACTCTGTCCAGAACAACTTAAACATTGCAACAGAAATAATCAAACTGATCATCATCTTGGTAAAAGGTCGTATTCGGTCAAAGTGTCTAGTTCTTCTATTCTCTGATGAGCAAACGTCATTTAATCCCAGCACTTTTTCCAGACAAACTGCGAAACATGAGTCGTTACCAGCTAAAAGTCGCAGCTTCGCATGTTTCCCCAAATATTTATATCGACTACAACTCATCCGGTTATCCAGTCAACTATTCCGGAAGTGATATACTTTTGCTGAATACGTTAGCAACGAAGATGAACTTCCTTGTTCATTTGGAAAGAGCAACAAGAGTTTTTGACATCGAGAAGTTACTTCTAAACAAATTACATATCAATCTGATCCGGACAATGCTTCAGAATGTTGATGAGGTGTCTTTTCTAGAACATTTGGTAATTGGATTCAGAAGTATCAGCTCTTTCACGCCAAAATTGAAGAATGAGGTATATTTTTATGAATTGAGTTTCCTATACGCCCTAGTCCCAATTGTAGTGTTTTCTGCAATGCTCTGGCTGCTGATGTATGCATTGAAACAATACAATAATGACTGGAATTTGTCTTTCACAGTACAGGTTGTGTTAGGTTTAACAGTTCCTCACGAACCTGTGACTTGGAAGGCAAGGATCATACTTGCCTATATAGTCATCGTGAGTTTCGTATACTCTTCTAAGATTTATCCTATGCTCACCAACATCAATTTGCAATCGGAATCGGAAATAAAACTGAGTACATTATATGAGTAAGGACGTCCAAAACTTGAGCATCGTCATGAAATCTTCGAGTCTATTTTCCAACCCAGAGGACTGTGTTCTTCATGCCATCGCAGAGAAGAATGTGAGTTGTCTACTGTTGAAAATGCATTCGAATTGGTTTACTTCGCGCTTCAAGGGTGCGGATGGAAGAGCTTCGTCTGCGACAGTGGATGAAACTTTTGTTACATCAGCAGAAGGATTCTATCTAGAACGAGGTTCTCCTTTCTCTGAGCGATTCAATAGTCTCCTCTTGCGATTGATGTCATTTGGACTTTTTGAAAAGTGGAATAAAGACGTTGTGCCAAGCATGTCGCCTACAGAGAAGAACAAAGAAGCGTTAGATGACTTGGCAATCAGTAACAACCAACTTTTCCCAATACTTGTAACTGAACTTCTCGTTGTATTACTGATTTCTTGCATAGTCTTTGTGATTGAAATTGTTGTTACGAAAATAAAGAGAACAGGATGAGTTCAAAGTAGAGAATAATACACTAATCAGAAGAAAAAAAATTTTGTTTTGAAAAAAGAAATGGCTTCAAAATGTACTGAAAACTAATTACACCATTATTGATTGATGTTGAGCTATACTAATATTGAAAGCAATTCAATTGCTTTTTCGTTTTTACATTGATAAAAAGAGCCAACATAACTGAAGATCAAAATAACTTTGCAAAAAATTACCTGAGACAAAATCGAATCCCCAGTTTGTTTTGCCTTTTAGAATCTTTTGTGGTTTGTGACTTAAGTTATGTCTTTTGTTTATAAGAGATCTGTTTAGTAATTTTACCCACATAACTTCAGACGCGGTACTGACACCTGATTTGAAGGAGCAACCTTGGTTTTCGAAGTTGAGAGGCAAACAGACGATTCTCCAGATTCTGCAGTTGACAATAGGTAGATCGATCCAGTGCAGACTCTCTGCAAAACGACACGGTATCCACGAAGCTCATATGTCCGTGAAGAAGAACGCAACCGAATCGAACGTAGAACTGAAATGCTAGAAATATCATGAAGACTAGCTCTGTATTATAACAAAGAAGATCTCAAAGATCTTGGCTGTCACTGTGACCGGACTCAGCCAACTCAATGGTTCGTAGAGGTGGGCTATTCGTCTAAGAACTGAGCGCCTCGTGATGACATCTGAACTAGTTGGTACATCCAACATGAAGTTAGAGACATCTTATTTAGGAACCCAAGTTCACAACCTGCATATGAAACGACTGCTGAGATTGTAGATCGAGAGGTGGCTTTATCCAATCCAATGAATAGATATCACAGCTAAATGATATTTATTACCCCCCGTAAAAGCAAGTTGCTTAAGACATCGAACTACCAAAAAAGGAACACAAGGCTTTCGAACATTTAAACCCATTTTTCTGATGAATATTTCCATAGAATCAGTTGAAGATCTTGATCATCACGGTGCACCAGGATTTGTCTGTAAATTTTTTTCACGTCGGCACAGAAAACGATGCGAAAGAGCGCCCCACGCAGCCAGATGACTATCAAGTATGAACAAATTTTTCGGCCAGTATGAAGACTTTTATTGAGAGAAAATCCTCTTTCTGTACTGCGAGATCCATTAAAGACCACTCGAAGTTTGGTCGTGAAGCTTGTCTCGAGCAAAACTCCATGATCTGGTGAAAAAAAGGAATGAGGTGAATCCTGATGAAGTGATGACTTATTGGTTAAAACCATATGACGCTCCAAACGATGAAGCATTCGTAAAGCTAGACGATCGGAATTTTCAAATGCATTGACCATGTGCTTCATTCGGAGATGAACCAAAAATCTTATTTCACAATTGGGTGAGTTGGAACCTCCTGATTCTCCCAGAAATAAGTATTCTGAACAACAGAACCAGCAGGAGGTCTTTTACGAATGTTTGCAAAAAACAGATATGCAACGAAATTTGCTCGAATGATAAAATCAAAAAAACATTCGTACTTCGGAAGTCAGGATCAGCCAAGCAAAGTCCTGAAAGACAAGGCTAATTTCGACTGCCCCTTACGAAAAGTGGGACATATAGAGAAAGCTTTGGAAGAACGAGAGCGTCAATGGCATATCCAAAGTCCCAGTCAAAATGTGGAGTTAGAACATAAGAAACTAATCTATCAGTTGAAGTAGGACGACTGTTAACCACGAAGAGAAGACCCACTTTACATCTGGCACGAGCCTTGACTCGCAGGATAGCTGTCGATAAAAAACCTTTAGCTCTAGGGCGAGTTATAGCATGTACTTCTTGATAATTGGTAGTTCTGCATTTTTTCGTATTTGTTGAATGTAGTTCGCAGCCTGTGAGTCCATATAAAACATGGTGTGATTCTGTTTCTCACAGAGTTGACAGGTTCCAAATGACGATCAATCGCTTAAACTACGCCAACGTAAACAAAATTAAGGTAAAGTTTCTTCTTAGTTGCAAACTCCCTGCGTTGGGTTGCAGTAATGACTCTAAACCTGTGACTGTACATTATAAAGTGCTGTTGTCCATAGTTGTTGCATTTTCGAGACTTCTTCCTACCCTGAGATTAATCTGTTAAAAAATATGATGATCAAGCTGTGTTTTTGAAAGGTTCTCGTTGTCCTTGATTTTTTTAGATGATTAAGTCCTTGAAGTAGATGATTCCCTAACTGCTTTGGAACCAGCTTCAAGAATCTACAATGTACGAACCTTGTTTTGAAGCAAAGTTTGCAAGGATTCGTACGTTGGCGATTCCGTAGAGTCATCAACTGACGTTTTTCAATGACGTTGTGTCCGAGCATCTAAGCAAGAAGTCAGATGGAAAACAAGAAAATGTAAAAACTATCCAAGAGACATCCAAGTGCATTGAGAGCCTCGAGAATTTTAATAGATGTATACACAGTAAAAACAAAGTCTGATTTTAAGCCCATGAATGGTCTTGATTTAAGATGTAAACGAAAGAAGACCATGTCCGCTTAAATTCAGCGTACGATAATAGTCTAGAAATAAGACGATTATAGGGCTGAAATTCAGCCGTTAAAAAGACTGAAAATGAACTGCAAGTCAGAGAATTTGCTGAAATTAAGTCCCTCGATAGACTATTTTTCGATCGCAAAGCAGAATATGGACTTAAATTAAGACCTAAACTGTATTTAAAAATCAGCTGTCAAGATTGCTTAAATTAAGTCTTAATTAAAACTAAAATTCAGGGAAACGATAGGTCAGAACAAAACAAAAAGAGTTTGTTTATTAATACAAAAACATAAAAACAATTGGTTTGTTTAAAATTAATATACTTTAGTGCAAATTGTTTAAATATAATTTCGAATTTATATTTGAACAATTTGTACTAAAGTATATTTATATGAAACAAACAAATTGTTTTTATAGTTCAGTATTAATAAACAAACTTTTTTTGTTTTGCTGTCGTGTTTTTGCTTTCAATTGAATATAAATAAAAATGTTTTCTCTTCGATTGAATTTCTAAAATGTATTTCTGAAATTTTCTAAGTATTTAACATTTTTTTAATGTGACGCACTTTAAACTGTATAATATATATAACATTTCATATTATACTAAGTTTCTATGAATATAAACTTATATTAGTAAGTCTTTTTGTATCACGTCGTTGATTCATATTATAAATAATCGTTTGGAACGAATATAAATATTATAAAAATAATAAATCTTATTAAAAAATGTGGTATACATATTTTATATATGTATACAATCTATAAGTCTCATACGAATAAATACGCAAACACTTTAGAACAAGTTAAGTTGTTCTAATGCCGTCCATACCTTCTTGTATTTTTGATAATCCTTAGAAACTTTTTTACGGAACAAAACAGACGAAACGAAAGTAAATGCTAGTTTAGCCTCGCTAGCGTAATCGACATTAAATACCCAATAAGAGGCGAACATCTGAATAAGAGCCTCAATGGCATTACCGCAAAATATGGCTTTCTGATCAACGTAAACTGTAAATTTTAAATTAGCCAAATCGTTGCTTCCGATTGCAATTAGACGCGGTGGTTCGTCCGCTTTAGGTTCGGTTGCTGAGACTGATGTGCCATCCTGGAAATATAAAATTTTTATTTCGTATTTAAAAACAAATATTCTTTGTAAAGAAATACAAGCATATTAGTTTCGAAAATGAAAAGACAAACACAATGAATACGTACATTAAAAATCTGCACAATGTGCCTAGTGGTGCACGTGTCAGCCACTTTTTTGTTAAGTTTTAAATAATCAGCGAGTTTGAGTAATATTTTGACAGTCTTTTGATCATTCGTTATAGAATCCAGATCCGTAATTCCTGGTAAAAAATAGGACATCATTATTGGCAATGCAGAAACCCAATTGTCTTTAATTACTGCTTTAGTTAATCCTATTACAGATTCAAACTCCGAAAATATCTTTAAAAAAAAGAAACAAATATTTTCATTAATTAAAATATTGAGTCTGGTGTACCTACATTGCACATTATACCATAAAAAGATTCTATACTTACAAGTTCGTGATAGTTGAGAGCCGGATAATCTTTTAAATGATTCTGTGCTGAGATTGCTTTTCTAGCATCTTCTCGTCTCTTGGTTCTGCACGCCTCTAGGTCCTTTTTCAAGGAGATCATAGAAGGCTTTTCCTTCGCTATTTCAGCTCTCATGCTTTCCATAATTTCGTCATGAGTCCTTTGCATATTTTCTGCAAGGACTTTTTTTTCCAGTTTTCTTTTGTCGTACTGTTTCTTGTTTTTCCAACATTTCCGCATTTCGGAAATCAGTAGTGCCTGTAATGCAATAATGTGAAAAATTTATTAATAATGAGGATAGTCGCCAAAATGTAAACAAAATTCCTTTCATTTCCCGGCTTTCTGCCGGTCATGAAAATGAATAAATTCCCTCTTCCAATTTAGAAAAAATGAAAATCGTTCCAAAATATTCAATTAAAATTTTGTAATTTGTAACTTCGTGATTCAAAATAAAACTATTCTATTCTAAAAAATATTAGTAACAAATATTCTATAAATATGACTTACGCTCGATTGTGCAGATTTTATTTTTAGGGCTGGAATTCGTATAAGAGCTTCTTCTGCTACATCGATATAATGAACACTATCGTTCATTTTCCTTGAAGCCATTTGGTATACTAGTGTGCGTATTATTTCACATCGTATATTCGAGGTAATTTTTGCTTTACCATCGATAATATCTTGGATATAATCAGGCCAAGTTACAGGAAAACAAGCAGCTACACTCTGAAATAATAATGGATACAAGCAATATTAAATATATTTGATGCACTTTTTTACAGCAGAATTCTTTACCATATTTATTCAAGAATAAAAGAAATAAGTTAAAACATACGTTCTTGTCGATTCCACCAATTGAATTAAACGATGTACTCGCTTCCTGGACGCTTACATTTTCAAAAATTAATTGCTCAGTTATCACAGGCTCATTTTTAGTACCAAAAAGCAAAGTATCAGATATTTCATGACTGTCATCAAGAATAGTCAACTTCTCAACTTGAGCGGACTCATCAGACGTTTGTTGAGATATTAGCTGAGTATTTGTGATCAACGGTGCCTCAGCAAGCACGACGATTTTGGGCTCGTCGTATGCTCCTTCACCTAAGAATAAAAACAGTTTATAAAATGTGTATATTTTTTTGCGGATAAAAGTATAAATAAAGTATGAGCAAACTATAGATTTTAAACTTTAAGAATATGGATAAGATAGTTTGTGGATTTCTAAGTTTGATAATATCATCGTACCTATACGCTGATGTTTTGCTGGTGGGCATTCGCAATAAGAACAGGCAATTTTAGAAGTGGCTCGAATGTATCCTGCACAGTCGCAATCATAATTAAAACATGGTCCACGTTTGATGTTATGTGGATCGACCGAGTCCATAGGCACCTCCATTTCTTATTGATTGTGGCTGAAAAAATATTGTGCAAATTAAAAATTGTACAAGAAAATAATTGTATAATTATGCTATCCAAAAATTTTCACTTTTTCAAATATATTTTCTGTAATACGATATCTAAAAACAAGCAAAATAATATACTGAGTTTTATCAAATCTTTTTCATTTAATCTAAAAATAATGCAATTTTTTTCTGAAAATGATAGATCTAGTAAAGATCGATTTACCACATTTCGATAAACCACGTACAAAAATATTCAATCAGTGAAATTGATGTCTACACCAAACTAGTGAATGTCTCCGACACTCCTCTTAACGACTATGTAATATTTTCCATTTACTTTATGTACATGATAAACCGCATGAACGAAAAGTTCTTTTAATTTGTACATTTTAAACTCTTCGTTAATGGATATTTCATAAGAATTGAAATGTAAATCGTGTTCCACCGTGTAAACTGTTTTGCACACAAACACAGGATTTTCTTCGATGTACAAAATTTTATACAGTAATCCAAAGCACGGCTGAGTATTTATGAAATTTGTCATAAGGAAGCATTTTTCTGGTTTATACGTAACTCCGTCAATTCGAATCCAGGAAACTGATGTTACAGTCCTGCATGTAGCGGGAAGAATGTATCTAAATGGTGCATCACTGGATGCTTCTTTTTTAATTACTCCCTGCTCTTCTTCAGTCAAAAGCGAACCACCAACCATGTACGATTGATAAAGCTGATGCTGATTAGCCATTGAGAGTGACGGATTTTTTAAGCATTTGTTGCGTCTCATAAAGTCTTTGAAATATTGGTGTTTGGCCTCAGGTCGCAATGTAATATAATTATACAATGGTCCAAATTTTAAAGTAAGCGAAGGATAATGAACCAGAAAATGTTGCTTCGGTGTTAAGTGGGTTCCGTACAGTGATTGGAAAGTAGTGAGGTATTGGTCGACTATCTCCTGCAGATAAATAATCATTGTTAATGAAATTTCATAAGCAAAGGCAATCGAAGTGATTTCTAAAAGCAGGAGATAGTTCTTCCAATATTCGTCCTCATGTTCAACATAGGGGCCGAGAATGAAGGGAAGCAAGATCCCTAAATGCCAAATTTGCATGCCAGTTTGTTGCAAATTGGCTCCATCTTTTAGATGCTGAAGTAAAATAATTGAGGGTTTTGTTTCGGCATATCCGTAATCAAATTCCATCAACATTTGATTGAACTGATCTAGGGTCATAATTTTATTTTCTCCCAGAAGATAACGTCCCAAAAGAAGCTGTAGCGTTCTTAAAAGGCTACCCTCGAGTATGTCGTGAAAAATATCAGGGGGCAATCCAAAAATTATGTGATAAGTATTCAGTGTGTTGAGTAATGATCTCTGATTAATACCAAACTGTGTGCTCAATTGTTTAGGTTTTTTCAAAGTTTTTGCGCCCTCTATTTGCCTGACTTGCTCGTTGTACTCTTCAACAGTTCTTAAAAGGGAAGTATCTTCTCTTGTTAAAATTCTTATTAGGTCTAGATCAGCCATGCAGTTTCTACAACAATGTGTTGCGGTAAAACCTTCTTTCAACCCGGCCATTTTATGGGATGCTGGATTATCACCAATTACGGCTACCAAAGACCCGAAAAGAGTATTCCCAGCAGGCATTTCAACTCCATGTTCAAAAAGCTTCAGATCATTCACTATTGGTGTCAAAATGTCATTAAATTCGTAAGCGTTAATGAGATCTGATTCAACTGCCATGAGAAAATTGATACAAATTAATTTAGATCTGTATCTGGGATGAACGTTGCCAATTATTAAATACCACATGCCCATTTTGGTGGGCCTCGGCGAAGCAGTATCTGCGAGATTAGCTTCGTCAAAGTATAAAAGAAAAATTAAACAATTGGTACCATGCTTTTCCAGCAATCTATTGCTTTTTATATAACTGCCGTCCATAAAAGAACGAAGTACGTCGTCTTTGTTTGACAGGTCTGGTGCTAATAATTTTTTGTATTCCTCATTTGAGAGAAGATTCATTATAACGTCAATAATAGAAATATAAATAATCTCATCGTTGTGCAGTTTTTAATCTCTATTTTCACCGAACTTTGCTTGCGCCCCTCTTACAACTCTCTTGTTTAAAAGTATATGTCTCTTTGGTTCGACAAGAGACATATACTTTTAAAAAAATGCATTCTGTTTGTATTTCGTTTTCAAGTTAGGAAATACCGAGCAACACTTTTCCATAACATCTGAAACATTCAGAATATCTTCCAGTATGATTCCTTTTCCTCTGAGAGCCTTATCAATCTCTGCATGGTAATCTTCTACACATGAACGAGTGAGAATTTGAGTGTTTTCAAGAATTATTTTCAAAGTTGGTTCTGGTACAGATTTGGCTCGCAAGCTGAGGATAAATTGCGCTTCCGAGTATTCTCTTTTACTCGACTCAGATTCTGTACAAACTGGATCATCATTATCTACATCCAGTAAAGCTTCATTTGTCTCGTCAAAATCTATGATCGTTTGTTCATAATTTATTGGAGCTATTTTATCATTCAAATATTCATCATTTTTTAAGCTTTCAGAACCCTCTTCTTTTGAAAATTCAAAACCTTTATGGTATCGCGAAATATGTGTAAATCTGGCTCCAAAAGATTTAAAAGTTTTTGGGCAGCCAGGACGTCCACAAATCAGGTTAAGATTTGGGGCATTTGCATGGTACTTCTTCATATGCTTCATAAGCATCTCGATATTTCAAAATTCGTCAGAACAGTATTGACACTGCTGCATCTGTAGAAATATCAGTTCATATTATATCTCGTATTTCATTTTTTTGTTATTTTAGATTATGATTAATTTTGAAAATTTACATTAAGATATCGTATTTTATTTGGAGAACTATATATTTCTATAGAGTATACACAGTCAATACTGTCGTTTCATATGAGATACAAATTTTGTCATAAATTTCAACCGTAATAGCTCAAAAAAAATGTTTTTTTAAAAAATCTTCATGAAGCAAAATATTTTCAAAAAATTATAAGAAAATATTTCTTCATTCTTACAACTTAAAAAATAATTCAAAACTCTGAACATTATTAGGAGGTATTTCGAGTTCAAGGTTATATGTCTATGATTATAATATATATATATATATATATATATATATATATATATATATTTAGAATACTCTGGATACATAAAAATAACATAAGTTTCAATTAATGAAAAATGTTTATCCCTATTGAAAATTTCGACGTCGTAAACTACGTCGGACACTACGTCGGAAACAACGTCGGAACCTACGTCGGAAATTGAGATAGTAAACGACGTAGGTTTCGACGTAGGTTCCGACGTATTTAGCGTAAAAAAAATGCACAATTTTACGCAAAATTCAACAATTTTACCAAAAATCATTTTTTTTTATTAATTCAGCAAATTCCAATGAAAGTCAGACAAGGGGGTTTTCGGAGTACAGAACACAAATTTGGGGTCAAAATTTAAAAAAATCCACAATTTTACTAAAAATTCAAAAATTGTACCAAAAATTTAATAAATTTGGTAGATTTCTATGAAATTCGGTATAAGGGGAGTTTCGGAGCACAGAACGCAAATTTTGAGTCAAAATTAAAAAAATCCACAATTTTACTCATAATTCAAAAAATTTACTAAAAAATTAATAATTTTATTTATTTAGTAGATTTCCATGAATTTGAGTACGAGGAGGGTTATCGAAGCACAAAACACAAATTTGGGGTCAAAATTAAAAAATTCCACCATTTTATTAAAAATTTTACCAAAAATGTAATTAATTTGGTAGATTTCTATAAAATTCTGTATAAGGGGGGTTTCAGAGCGCATAACACAAATTTTGGGTCGAAATTAAAAAATTCCACAATTTCACTCAGAATTCAAAGATTTTACCAAAAAATTAAGAATTTCATTTATTTGGCAGATTCTCATGAAAGTCAGTACGAGGAAGGTATTCGGAGCACAAAACACAAAGGGGTAAAAATAAAAAACTTCCACAATTTTGCTCAAAGTTCAACAATTTGACCAAAAATTAAAGAATTTTAATCAATTGGTAGATTCTCATGAAAGTCAGTACGAGGTGGGTTTTCGGAGCACAGAACACAAAATTGGGGTAGGAATACAAAAATTCCATAACTTCAATCAAAACTCAAAAATTTTACGATAAATCTACCAATTTTATAACAAAAATTCAATTTTTGGTAAAATTTGTGGAATTTTTGTATTTCTACACCAAACTTGTATTCTGTATGCTCCAAAAACCCCCATCCTACTGACTTACATAGTAATCTGCTAAATTATTACAAAAAATTAATTTTTGGTAAATTTGTTGAATTTTGAGAAAAATGTGGATTTTTTTTCTATTTTGATGCCAAATACGTCAAAACCTACGACACGGAACCTATACGCCGGAAATTACATCGGAACCTACGTAAACAAAAATTTTGAGGTTAAAGGAGCTTAGCTATATACTCGTATTTCTATAATATCTTTTGGAAAGTGTAAATTACTCAAGCGTTATGAAAAAAGAAGCGATCCTGACGATACACATATATTGAGGTTAGGTTCGGTTAGATTTCAGCAGGCAAAATATAGAAATATATTTAGGGTCATTTCAGCTATAGTAATTTTGTTTCATTAATTTAAATTCAAATAATAATGAGAATATATCAATATACTTATGATTTTAGGTAACTATCGTTATGAAATAAGAAAAATGTATGAAAGGGCCGTATTACTACTTGTTGCAACACCAGAAAATAAAGTAAAGAGGTACTTACCGTGAAAAATCAAAGCTTGAAGGTTCAAAAGAAGCAGAATAATCATGAGTAGGTGCACTAGGTATAATTATCTGGTATGATCAACAGATATTGCACTTCACATTCGACTCTTGTCGCACGAACTTTCTATACAAATAATGGAAATGGCGCGTCTTATAGAGCGAGATGCGAGTGACGTCACAACTTAAGACTTTCGAGGTCTGAAAAATAGCTCCATTACAGTCTTTTTTACAGCTCGAAGTGTCTTTATCCTAAGACAAGACGATTAAATCTTTTTTTAAAACCAATGGACTACAGTTCAGCCCAATTAATGACTTATTTTTGTTTTAAGACTCAGGAGGACTTTTTTAAATACTATTTTCATGATTAAATCAAGTTACCGACTTGATTTCAGACAAAAATGAAAACAAGTCCAGCATAAATTTCAGACTTTGTTTTTACTGTGTAAACTAACTCCTTAGATTAGATCTCATAATTCTTCTTTAGAAGATTCCAAGCTCGTTGGTAGATTTCATTTTATTACCGAGATGTTTTTTAGTAGCTGCAGGTGCTCCGGAAACATTGGTCTTTAAGTGATGACGCTTTACAGCATCTGCTATGTCGGTAGCCTATTAATTAGAGACGTGAACACATCAGAGAAATTCGAGCACTCAGTAAAAACCTCTGAAAATATTGGCAATACGACTTGGTTGATGATGTTGCGATGACGTGCTGCGTCGAGCTAGCTATAGAATCCGTTATATTAGGCGGAGGTAATGCGTCAAGGGCATCAAAATATTTTCCTCTAGGATATTGGTACCATTCTTCGACTTTCTCTTAGAATTTGTCATCGAAGTAAGACAGTTTTCCTTCACGAGGAATGTTCAACAACTGAACGCGTTGTGATTATCATTTTGTGAAGTTTGATTAAAGAGTTTCAAATCTCGCTCCAAGAAAACCCTAAGTGGCTACTCTGGTACCGAATTAAAAGAATTGTGAATCCGCCCACCGAGACGTAATTTTTCAAGGAGGCACATGTTAGAACTCGGCATTTTGGGCGACATGATTGTTGAATTAGTAACGAGAAATGATAATAAACACAACAGTTGCTTCAATTGAAATTGATAAAAGATAAGATGTTAATAATACTGAACAGTTCAAAATAGTCGTCGCCTAAAATGAACTTGACACGTTCAGAAAAACCTATTTGAAGCGAAGGTGCCTGACCGAAAAGAATCAATATCGAGTTTATTATTTCACGAAACTGTTCTGTGTGAGAAGTAATGTCATCAATTCGCAAGTCCGAATGCATGTCAATTAATTTTTATTTATTTATTTATTTATTTATTTATTTGATCATTTCACGGGCAACGCCCTTTATACAAACTTCTTA
>CAKNYM010025894.1:0-19687 GCA_932195095.1 Andricus curvator | reverse complement strand
CAAAACGAATACATGGGCTAAAAATCAAGCCTGACGAAGCGCCTTAACCCATCGGGACCGGGGTGCACCTGAATTGCCCACTGACAAGTTCTCAGATGGATTACGCCATTTGCTTCGCTCTTGGAGATGGTGAAGATATTCTGATGACCAACGTTTCTAGAAGTTGTCCCGAATACGCTGAAGCAATTGGAAACGTGATAGACGGTTTTCGGGCACTTCAGGGACCCCTGCATCAGGAAGAAGACCCAGAGAGCCTCCAACCAGGAAGTGAGCTGGAGTCAGTACAGACAAGTCGTCCGATTCGTTGGTGAGGGGATAAAAGGGGCGAGAGTTTAGACAGGCTTCAATTTCCACTAGTACTGTGGAAAGTTCCTCAAATGTGAGATTGTGGTCTCCTATCATCCGTTTCAAATGATGCTTTGCAGATTTCACTCCGGCTTCCCACAATCCACCGCAATGAGTCGTATTTGGTGGAATGATCGTCCAATTGGTCCCTTCATTGGCAAGTACCGTTGCAACTTCACCATAAAATTCGGAGGCGTGGGCAAACATTTTTTGAAGCTCTCGTGTAGCTCCATGGAAGGTGGTACCGTTGTCACTGTAGAGACGCTGACAAATACCTCGTCGACCGACAAATCTACGATAAGCAGCCAGAAATGTAGCCGTGGTTAAATCACTCACGACCTCGAGATTAATTGCACGAGTGGCAAAGCATACTAAAAGAGCGATGTATCCCTTTATGAGCGGTGTCCCCGGCCCTTCGTTGTACGTACTTGAATCGGTCCAGGATAATCTAAGCCAAGTTACACTATTTCTTATTTCAGACTTAACAAACTTAGTGTTAGAGTGGGTCCTCCATGAAGAGAGGAAAGATGCGCATGGTGAACGAAAAGACGATTGAGAGCTGAAGAATTAGGAAGAATTGGAGGGTGCTTGGTTTCGCGAGAAAGGTTAGCGTGTGACAAGCGACCTCCAACTCGCAACACCCGGTCTTCCTTTCCCACAAAGGGATTTGATTTTCTAAGTGGATTCCTCTTAGGCAGAGATCCTTTTGTATTTAACAGTGCGATTTCTGAATGGAAATGTTGTGCTTGAACCAAACGAATAACCGCGATACGAGCGTCCACAAGCTCTGATGTTGTGAGAAAGGAAGCACAGGAAAACTCTCCGTTCTTCTGTTTGCGTAACCTTACGAGAGGTTGACGACAATACGCTACAACTCGGGTCAGCCGAGTTAGACTTGAAAATCGCGTTAGTATTTCCGGCTCACTAGATCGGCCTTGCGTGTATAGTACTTGCCGAATGTCTGGCTGTTTTGGCCACTCTTGTGCAGAAAGAGTGAGCCATTCGGGACCATGCCACCAGAGCTCAGTTTGCTCAAGATCTGCAGGTTTGACTCCGCGAGTTGCCAGGTCAGCTGGATTCTCTTTACTCGGTACATAGTTCCATTCAGCCGAGGGCAGCTCGGTTTGAATTAAGGATACGCGATTCGCAACGAAAGTTTTCCAGTGGCACGGATGCTTTCATAGCCAGGAAAGGACGATTTGACTATCGGACCAGGCATAAACAGGTACAGCCTGGAAGTAAGATAAGCCCCTTAGATGACAGATTAATTTCACAAGAAGAGCTGCAGCACTTAATTCGAGATTCGGGATGCTCATGGTCTTTACAGGGCTGACTTTAGTTTTTGCTATTAGGAGTGAGACGTTATAAGGACCTTCGACGCTTGGAAGTCTGAGGTATACAGAAGCGGCATATGCACGAGAAGAGGCGTCGGCAAACCCGTGGATTTGACCTTCAGAATCTCGAGAGCCTCCTAACCAGCGACTGATAGAAAGAGTTGAAATAGATGCAATTGAATTGCGATAATTATTCCATCGTTCGATAATTTCTTCGGGTAAAAGCGAATCCCAATCACATTTTAAGATCCATAGATCTTGCATCAAGATTTTCGCAGTGACAGTAATGGGAGCAAGCCAGCCGAGAGGATCGAATAATTGAGAAATACTTGACAGGATAGATCGTTTGGTAGGATTTTCGAGGATAGGTTTCAGGTCGGTAACACTAACTCCGAACGTGTCTGTCGCTGGATTCCAACGCAAGCCCAGAGCCTTAACTGATTCGTTCGAAACAATAAGCTTATCAATTTCATTTAACTGATCGCGACGTGGCAAAAGCTCAGATTGGTTTGCTGCCCATTTATCTAGCTCGATTCCGGCCGAATGTAAAAGTTCGCATAATTCATTTCGCTTTTTTATCGCAAGCTCAAGATTGTCTGCTCCCGCAAAAATGTCGTCCACATAAGTATTATGCTGGAGGCAACTTGCACAAAGAGGGAATCTGTGAGATTCGTCCGATAATAATTGAGCGACGGTACGAATGGCTAAGTAAGGCGCACAAGCAGTACCATAAGTAACCGTTATCAAGCTATAATCTACAGGGTGCTCCTGGACAACCTCCCGCAAATTTGAAATTACACGGCCTCAGCTTTTTTGCGCACACACTCTCGCAAATGACACATGCACTTTCGTCCATCTAACGCGTGCTTCTGATTGGTTAATCTTTACTTGTTAATTACTCCATAATTATTAACTTTACAACAAATTTTTTCAATTATTTTTGGCTGTATTTTTTATGAGGAATTCAAAAATATAAAAATGTACCTTGAGTACTGGGACACCCTGTAGATAATACATTTAAATAGAATAAGAAACCCTTTCTTAGAAAAAGTGTAATAAATTCCCTGTGTTACAGGTTGTATTGGGATACAGAACAGAGCTATACGCTTACTTTTTCTGCGTCTTATTTTTTTCAGGTCTTACTTCAGCCGTTGCCGGGACAAATTCATGTAATTTTTTGTTGTTTAACAACTCAGTTTAACAGGGGTTAGTGATGTGTGTCAAGTCGATAATTCTCGCTGCTCGTTCGTAATCGATCATTACTTCTTTTGTTATTTCCCGATTGAACTCGGTTCGAAATTTGACATTTCTCACGAGCATACAAATTTCCTGTCAATGTAAACCCTAGGCCTAGAAGGAATAAATTAACCATTGAAGATACGGAAATAAAAATTCTGGTCATTCTACATCTATATAATTAAGTTTTGTTCATTCGGAAGTTTATAATTAAAAAATTACGGTAATGTGCGCGATCATTTTCGAGACGAGAAGTTCGCGCAGATGGACCCCGTGCGGAAAAATGTTCTGACGCTGGCCTAGCCCAGACCACCGTCTGGTTTCCAGTCTTGACGCTGGCCAGGCAGTCTGGCCTAGGCCTGGCCCAACGTGTAAAGTTTTCTATGGCTAGCCCCAGGCCAGACCATCTGGTCAGCCGCTAGTTATTGGCTGGTCAGCCACTAGTTGGAGGCCGGTTAGTCGCTGGCTAGTCTCACTTCTAAAAGAAAATAATTTGAACCGATTGGGAACGATTGACCCCATTAGGCCTTGATTGAAATACATCATTGAGACCGATTTATTAGTTTAATTTTAATAAGGTGCAGCCTTTTAAATCCGATTTAATCAATCGTTTTCAATTATGTATTCTTTTTAAATCAGGGCCTGTCGGGTGATTAGATCCCACTTGGATCTAATTATGTCCTTCCAAAAGAGCTAAACATAATTTTTTTCTTTGAAAATCATAAGGGTAGGGGTGGGGTTTATTGTTGAAACCCGATTTAGCTTCTTTTGTACCATCTTTTTATTATTAATCTATAGTAAAGGCAAACACAAATGTTAACATTAACAAAATATCAAATATGTGAAGTGGTACAAAAATGATAAGTTACGAAGTCGAAGTTTCGTTGAAGTTTCCTCCCAATTGCTTGGGACGAAACTTTACTTTTTTAATGATTCGGAAAAAATAATTTTTTACTATAATTGTATTTAGCTACAATTTTTCATTCTAGATACACTGTAACTTTTTCGAAATGTCAAAAAAAATTTGCTGATCGAACTTAGAACGTTTTTCATTCTTTGCTAGCTGATCAGCACCAGTTCTGGGCCAGGCAAGACCTTCCAGATTGAAATTAGAATTGCTGATCATAGCTGATCTTAGCTAGCTGATCAGCGCCAGTCCTGGACCAAACCAGACTTTTCATACCGAACTTACAACTTTTATTGTTCTTGGATAACCTGAGCTTCGTCAGTCCTGGGACAGGCCAGACCTTCAAGACTAGACGGTCTAGATGAAGTCAGACCTGGGCGAGACTAGCGTCAGACCTGGGCCAGGTCAGATTTTCCAGACTAGATAGTCTAGATAAATCCAAACCGGAGCCAGACCTGACACCAGACTGCCAGGGCATTTTTCTACACGGGACTGAATAGTTCGATCGGATCAACTGTTTATCTTATCGGTCACATCGATATGCATCACTAACAGGGGCGCACACACCATATACGAACAGTTTTTTTTTGCTAGTTCAGAATTAAAAAAAATTATTCCTATATTTGAAAAAATTCTAATTTTTATCAAGCTCCTCCTGTAAAATAAAGCTACCGCGCGAAGTCTCTTTCTTCAAGGACCGTCACGTATATAAAACTCAGTCTTAGACTCTTGGACATGCACCAAATTGTTATAAAAACTAAAAGTCATTCAAGATTTATAATATTTTGGGGGTATACTTCCGAAAAGGTCAGCCAAGAATATTGGCTCGATAGTAGGGCTAGGGGTTCCTTTTGGATACCTGCTAAAAATTCCAAACGATATTTTCGGGCAGATTAATATAAATAAATTTATTAATATTTTTGACTTTGTAAAAAATTAGTTTTTCTCAAACTTCTTGAAAAATTTTGATCTGAGATAAAAATTCTTGCAGAAAAGTTGTGGATTTCATCGAAATACATAGGTATTTCTTTTTCAGTTCATACACTTTATCCCTAAAATTAATATTTTTCCAGAAAAATTATAAAAATGAATGTTCAGATTTTTCTCTAAAAAATCTACTAAGTTTTGTAAAATATAAATTAATTTTGAAGGGGGACCTTGAAAAGGGAGGACAAATGAGTTGGGATTTGGGATGTCACCCACACCCCCTCCCACAGTCAAGCCGGAATCCTTTTCCTTTTTTTTTTAAATGCCCAACAGTATAAGGACGCTTCGCTTTTTTTATTTTGGCCCCTGGAAAAGGGATTCAGAGGAAGTATGGGGGGTGACCCACACCCCCCACAAACATGTTTGGATACTAGTATCGAAAGTTTTTAAACTTTTTACATTTTTTATAACAAAAAATCTTCAAATGTAGGTTTTGTAATCAATAAGGTACATTTTACAGTCAATCCAATAAACAATAAATTGTTGGCAAAATGAAAGAAGATAAATAAATAAATAGTTGTACATTTCAGGCTGTAGATATAATTTTTTTGAGAATTCCTCAACAGATTTTTAACCAGTACGGAAAGCTAGCCCAAATTGAAAAAAATTTTTATATTTCAATTGGTTGCGGAGAAATTGAAACATTTTTCAATTTCAAGGCGTAACCGGCAGCAGCGGCTCCCCCACTCCGCCAAAAATTATATTTTTGACTCCACCACCACAGACTGCATCAATCCTTCTCCAATAATTAGTCACCATTATTAACAACAAAATAAGAATGCATTGCCTCATGAATTTTATAACAAATATTACAGCTCTGATTTTGTACATGATGTAAATTCAAGGTTTGTATGTTTAAAATTGCAGTAGCAGTAGTAGTAGTAGTAGTATACCATTAATCCATTTCCCTTTCAGGGTAGGCGTAACACTACCCGATTCGGGTAGTGTTTCTAGGTGAATAGTTTTCCTGTAGTTATAAATAACTACAAGTGTGGGCTCACCACACCCATGATATGCCAACAGCACGCAGTATTCTCGAATGGTCACCCATACAAGTACTAACCGCGCCCAACGCTGCTTAACTTCAGTGATCTGACGAGAACTGGGTTTTTCAGCGTGGCATGGCCGTTGTAATTTTGATAGCGCAACTCCTGTAGAGAACCAACACCCACTTAAGCGGATACCCTATCGGCCAAGCGTGTAGAAATTACGTTGAAAAAGAGTCCATTTTTTACTAAAAAATGAGTTTTTATGAAAACTAATCATTATTTTAGGCTGAAGTTTGACACAATTGTTAAGAGTGGCAAGGGGTCTATTTTCTGAAAATTTGAAATTTGTTGCTTGACTATCGCAAAAATAATTACATATTTAAAAAATGCAATTTCGGACGGTTTTTGTTTTTTTTCAAAGTAAACAAATGAACGAGTTTTAACCTACGAACCGTCTGCCAGACATACAGGTTCGTTTCAATAAACAAAAAACCAGTTTTTTCTATCTTTACCTATTGTTTACACACACAGTACTTCCTAGGAAATTGACTAGGAGTTTTTTTCCTAGGAGGATGCTAACACTACAAAAATTCGAAGTCAAATTTCAGGTATCAATTTATGCGCGAAATGAGCCTTTTTTCATTGGGCGCCTGGATTAGTATGGTAGGTTCGCCGTTGTTGCATTCATATCTTTTTAATTAAATAATCCTGTGTCTAATATTTTTGTAACTGTAAGGCGAGTCGAATTATTTGTAAACGTTCACTTTAAATATAAGGTTAACGAGATTGAATGAATTGCTATAGTATTGTGGATCAGCAGCTGCTATGACAGCTGCGTCGTTTTGCACCTTATATTCATCTATATATCTATAGTTACACGAAATTCTTATAAAGAATTGCCAACAATGTCATTGTAGTGTATGATGATATATGCTCAATGCACGAAACATTAATGAAGAATAATAATAAACATGAATGCATATCCTTTGTCAACACATACGATACATAATATTTTAACGGAAAGTTAATTTTCACTAAGTATAGTTCAAGCCAACGGCGATACCACGCTGAAAACACCAGTTCTCGTAAGATCGCTGAAGTTAAGCATTGTTGGGCGCGGTTAGTACTTGGATGGGTGACTGTTCAGGAATACTGCGTGCTGTTGGCTCGTCGCGGGTGTGGTGGGCCCAAATTGGTAGTAAATATCCACCTAGAAACACTACCCAAATCGGGTAGTGAGGCAATGAACTTTCGAGTTCGAACTGCTAATCAATGTATGTATGTATAATTCAAGTTAGTTATCAAATTAGTTCACAATTAGTTACTTTGAACTAATATTCAATTGGAAACTAACTAAGATTCAGAGAGAAAATGATAGTTTTCACCTTTTTTCACAAAAACGCAAATCTCTCCTCAACCACGATCGACAACGTGGTCAAATCTCGAAATTTAAAAAAATCTCGAAAAGTTAGGAAATATTTTTGAAATTATTTTTCCGCTGGCACTCACAAGGAAAGTACGCGAGGTGTACCTCGCCGATTTTCTTCATTCTGTAATATGTTGTAGCACATAAAAAAAATCGATTCAAGGGGTGAAAACAACCCTTGAAGGTGACCCCCAAAAACCGTTTTTCTTTAATATCTCAAAAACTATTCGGAATTTTTTCACCAAACAAACGTTAGCTGTTTTCTTACAAAAGGATACTCATTGGACATATTTTTTATTTATAACTGTATATACTGTTATTAAGTTTTTGAAAAAAATTCATTGCGATGGGTGTTTCCGAAAAATGTGTTTTAATCGCGAAATATTACAACTCCTTTCTTAAACATTATAAAAATAATGTATTTTTTTTCTCATTCATACACTTATAGTTTCAAACTTCAACATGAGACTGAAATTCTAAAAATCCAGTTTTAAAGAGATTTTAAAAATAACTATTTTTATTGGTGAACTTTGAGAGTGCTTTTCATTCCTTGAATGGATGAATTTGAACACGGTTGGTAAAATGCAAAAAAAAAATTCAGCACATTTATTAGTGAATTCATTACATTTTAATATAAAAGACATGTCTCGAGGAGCGTCTTTTTGTAAGGAATGAGTTAACGTTTGTTTAATTGAAAAGTTTTTATTCGTTCTGGAGAAATTAAAGAAAAACTGTTTTTGGGGGTTAAGTTTAAGGGCAGTTTTCATCCCTTAAATGACCGAATTCGAACACAGCCTTTAAAATGCAGATTTTTTTCAGGATGATATAAAATTTTGAAACTTTGTTTAATGAATAAGATTTTGTTACGTATAAACAAAAATTGAAATTTTAGAGGTGAAACCTGTAAATATGGGATAGTTTTAAATACTATGGACTTTTTGATTGTTTCATAGTAAAAAATTGACATATTATATTGGTGAAATATCAGACTACAAGTAAATGTGAAAAAAACTGTTTTTATTCCAAATATAATAATGGTCAATTTTATTGGGGTAGTCAACCCTCTTCAAAATGAGGGTGCTTATGTTACTTGATTTTTAATGCAAAATATATGACAGAATAAGCATTCCAAGATTAAAAGTTAAAACGTTTGTTGTGATTAATTTTCCATGTCACTAAGAAACAATCAATTGACTGTAGGAGTAAGTCACTCATTGCAATTAATTTTGTTTTAAAACCCCGAAACATATCAACTTTAATTTTTAATTTTCTTAATAACAGTAGCGTACACAGTGAAATTCAGCTGATTTGAAAATGTATGTATAATTTTTTTTTAAATCACATTCACCCTTGTAAAAAATAAGGGCTGCAACAACTCGACATACAAAATATCTCTTGATGAGCGTCCTTTGGTAAGCAATAAGCTGAGGTTAGTTTGGTTCAAAAATTTCGATTCGTTTTTGAGATATTAAAGATAAACTGTTTCTGGAGGTCAACTTTAAGGGTGGTTTTCACCGCCTCAAATCGACGAATGAGCACGTGAAAAAATACGTGTATGATATTTTTTTTGTACTAAAACATATTACAAAATAAAGGAAATCGGCGAGGTACAAGTCGGGAAGCAATGAATTAACTGTAGAGGTAACTCACCCCTTGCAATGAATTTTTTTCAAAAACGCTGAAACACGTCAACTTTAATTTTTAATTTTCTTTATAACAACAATATATAGTGAAATTCAGCTGATTTGAAAGTTTCTGTATAAAAAAAATGTCAAAAAAATCACATTCAATCTTGTTAAAAATAAGTGTTGCAACTCCTCGGTACGAAAAATATTGCGCAATGAGCGTCTTCTTGTAACAAATAATCTGACGTTTGTTTGGTTGAAAAATTCCGATTCGTTTTTGAGATACTATAAAGAAAACTGTTTTTGAGGGTACACTTTATGGGTGGTTTTCACCCCTTAAATCAGCCAATTAGCACGTGAAAAAATACTTGTCTGCTTTTTTTTATGTACTACAACATATTACAAAATAAAGAAAATCGGTGAGGTACACCTCGGGTACTATCCTTGTCAGAGAATTTTTTTTTACAGCAAACATTATCCTTTTTGCGACAAACTTCACGTAATCTTGCAGCCAAATAATTCCGTGTTTAGGAAAAAGATTTTCACGTGGTTCGAACCAAAACAGACAAGAGGACGATGCTTTTGTTTCGAGACAACTTTTTCTGAGTGAGGGCTGGAGAAACATTGGTGTTTTTTACCATTTTTTACCTTCCTAATATTAGCCTTTCGGACGTGAAAGGGCTCTGCGATATTATTTTCCTGTTATTTCAAAAATATTTACGGGTCATTTAAATGTTCAAATTCAAGCTTTCAAAATTGAATTACATTAAAAGACTTAAATAGGTGGCACAATTCAAAATTTGAAGCATTTTAAATTGGATTCCAAATCATGATTTTCAAAACGTTCAAAGTCAAACTCATTTAGTCGCATGTGATATTTAAATGGTTGAATAGACTTTTCTATCAAGAATTTAAAAAAATCATGGTAATTTGCGGTTTTAGAGTTCAGTGGTTTTTATAGGTCTCGCCTTTAGTTCTGCGATATTTAATTAGGACTATGCAAAATTCTTAAAAACCCGAACCTGGACGGCTCTCATCGGGTTGCGTTTCGGGTTCGCAACCCGCTCAGAAAAACTTAAAACCCGAACTGGCCCGAAAGTTAAAATAAAAATTTAATCTTAAATTGCCGAAAATTTCGGTAAAGCGAACTTTTATGCCGACTCCGGTTTTCGGGTCAACTTGCGAATCCGAAATCCCAACCGTCTTGGATTCACTTGTTGTACACCACTATACGATATTTGTGTAAAATTATACAAGGAAAAAAATTATCATTGAATCAAGAAAACGCGTTTACTTGTCCGTATTTAGAAGCACCATTTACTTGACGCAAGAAAAATGTTCTTGGATTAAACTGTTTACATTTGAAAGTCCTGTTTGGCTTTATCTTTCAAAGGAATCTTCTGATTGAGTTATCCTTGATCGTTTATTAGTATAAATTTAATAGCATTTGTGAAGAAATGCATACTCGTTTGTTGGACATTCTCCTATATGTTCATTGGTCAAGCCATGCAATGTTTTGGACAACTTTTATGCAGATATACTGTAGCAACGTTTTGTATTAATAATACAACAATTCAGAAGAAATGTCCAATATTGATATAACTCCTAATTATAGCTGCATTCTACAATCTATAACTTTTTACTCGTATAAATAAAGAACTGTGGAGAAAACGAATTGCATGATCATGTTGAATGAAATTAACAATGTAAAAAATAATATTAGGCAACTCGCAGATCGCATCAAAAGTCTAATGTCTAATGGTTTCCGTGGTCGCTCTAAAAGGCAATTTTACGGTGCAAGGGACAGATGGCTTGCCAGGCCTTACACTCTCAGAATTACTATTACTGTTATGTTCGCTTTTGCTCAAAGTAGAGTGACTTTATATACATGTTTTCTCTCTTTACATGGTATTGTTTTTCAAGTATACTTAAGGTCGAAATTTACGTTTCTTTTTAATACTTAATATGAGCCTATTAATAACTTTGTATTTTTTGGGAGAGAGAGCGTGGAAACTTTCATCGACGGACTTGGAGCCAATTGAAACAGTGAAAAGTCGTTTATTCATTTAGATTTAATTTAGGAATACCCAGGTGGAAATTTACTATTGGCACGGTACTGTGACCACTGACCAACTACAAAAATTGTACTGGCCCGCACTACCGTCCACATTACTGACATGATACCGTGCCAGTTATTGACCAGTAGTAGGCCAGTACAGAACATATATATATATATATATATATATATATATATATATATAGACACATGAGGGTTTCGCCGGCCTGTCGTTGTGATTTTGTCGTTGCCTATGACCACCCATCTCACGGTTGTGAGACGTGGCCATAGGTGTGATTTACCGCGGTGCTACTGGGGGCTATTGACATTTTGTCGGATGGCAGTTGCTCTTAGTGGGACCCTGCGGTGGTTGTTTAACTTTTTTTTCAAATTATATATATATATATATATATATATATATATATCATTAGGGGTTTTGTTATTACTGGTTTGCTACTACGTTTTGATATCAAATTATTGAACGATATATGCTTATGATTTGTCCATGAAATGCCAGCGCATTTATCTATTTTGCTATGCTGTTTGCTTGAAACGTATTAAATCTTGGTCACAACGTGTCCGTCTTCTCACCTGATTTTTAACGCTTTTCTGAACGAAATTTTATTTTTACTGAATAGAATTTTTTTTTTCATCATTTCTTCTTTCATCTTTTGACCTCTTATAATGCATAGTAGAGCACGATTGTTTGGGAAAACTGAGTTTATGAACACATTCCAAGAAATTATATTCTTTACAATATTCTTTACTAACCAAATGCATGCTTTATCTAAGAACGGGGGCCTCGCGAGGTTGAAGAAACAAGATGAACTCTTATACGAGTACGATTGTGACATAATCAGTTTATGACACGCATATGAGCAGGGATATACTTAATAAATAACTGACACTTATAATTAAAAATTAAACATATCCTATACAAAAATATAATTCCCTGTTATTTATCTCTGGGACCATTCATACTCTTTTAAAATGAACCAGTGAAATCTCACTGGCTGAAAAAGCCAGAAGTGTTTCACTGGCAATCAGTGATAATTCACTGGTTCACTCAGTGAAATTCCGGCACTGGTTTAAACAGTGAGGTTTACTGGTTTCTCAGTACCAGTAGTCATCTGGTTTTACGCCTTATCGTCTGTCAGCTGGTTAGGTATGACACTTATCATTCATCACTATTGTGGTAACACCCTAATAGCACGGAACGTTCCCGGGACGTGTAAAATGTCCGCCGCTTATTGTTATTATTATCAATAGATATCGGGTAAATCGTAAGTGATAGGTCAAAATCGATGTCACTTTATGATATGGATATCATATCATAGTGTAGTATATGCGGTACTCAAAACTCAAAAATGACATCCATTTTTACCTATCCCTTGCGGTTTACCAGATAATTGTTGCTAAAAATAACAATAACGGAAGGCTCTCCTCAGGTTCCAGTGGAACCTACCTGGAACGTTCCCAACCGGTGGACATTATACACGTTTCGGGAACGTTCCGTGCTATTAGGGCAGTTGCAAAATTATCTTTCAAAAACGGCACTTTTTTCTTACAACAATAAATGAAGGCTGGGCTGCAATATAATGAGATATAATATGTTGCGACTAATTGTGGGAAGGCCCGTCGTTATGTCAACGTGTCGCGTCGCTCAAAGTCAAAACCCAAGTGGCCAGGGACCTTCCCACTTTCAAGCGAAAGACATTATATCTCCTGCTTATTGCAGCCAGGCGCCAAATATTTATAACACAAACACTAGTACACAATAAGGTTCGTTTTCACTCGAGAAATGCCACGACCTGACCGGCGACGCGCGCATACCAGACGACTGGAGGTTCATGTATTGCCCGCGTGGAGCGCTATATCACTGGTTGAATCTATCATTTAGCGTCACTGGTATATTCAGGAACGCTATTCGAGTTTAGTCACCTACTGATTCGCCCAATCAAAGTGGGAAAATCACTGGTTCACCAGTGATAATTCAAAATACTGATACAACCAGTGACAATTTCACTGGTTCAGTTTAAGAGAGTATACCACATCGACAGTTTTGGGGGAAGGGGGGCTATGGAAAAACTGCACGTGGACTCGTATTCTCCTGGATCTGCAGATTTCTTTTAAGAAAAACATGAAAAACTAGGAAAATTTGCACTACTTTTTGTTTGGACTGCCTACCTTGTATCATAAATTAAGCTCATTTTTTTAAGAAAACCCGAATTTCCAGACAATTCACCGCTCCTTTTGGCTTCCTAGCTTTTGAACACCAAGAATATCCATATTTTCATAAAATATTAAAAAAGTAGTCCAGATGGACAGAGGAGACAGAGGAAGGGGGTCGTCAAAAGTCCATATATATACCATTAAACCATTTCCCTTTCAGGGTAGGCGTGACACTACCCGATTCGGGTCGTGTTTCTAGGTTTTTCTTGTAGTTATAAATAACTACAAGTGTCGGCTCACCACACCCACGATGTGCTAACAGCACTCATGTCAGTATTCTTGAATGGTCACCCATCCAAGTACTAACCGCGTCCAACGCTGCTTAACTTCAGTGATCTGACGAGAACTGGGTTTTTCAGCGTGGTATGGCCGTTGGCCATATGTAAATATATGTAAATAGGCCCCTGCAGAAAATTATCGGGGACCTGATGAGAACAAAAGTTCTTTGTTTTCAATATACATTTTTCATTTTTTATACTTTTGAACACCCTGGCTATTTTTTGAAATGTACAAAAAAATATCTGAATGAGACACTTAGAAAATTTGTTGGCCCTCATGGACTAGCCAGCACTAGATTAGGGCCGGAAAGGTCCAACTATTTTAGATGATGAGGAAAAAATGCATTTTTTTAGTGTTTAGTTTTCATTTTTAATACCGTCAAACGGGGTAATTTTGGACATGTGGGATAAATTCAGACATTCCTAAATTGAACATTGACATTCCTAATTTAGAACCAGTTAAGGCTTTAACTGGCTATAGATGCTGGTTAAAATCCCCTTCAGTAATTAAAACTATCAATTTAGGAATGTCCGAATTTACCTCACGTGTCCGAAATTACCCAGTTTGGTGGTACTTTCAAAAATATGTATCTTAAAAAGATGTACAAATTTGTTGAACACTCACTCAGAGAAAGAGTTGTCTTGAAACAAAAGCATCGTTCACTTGCCTGTTTTGTTTTGAACGACGTGAATACACTGAAATCTCTGTTTAATTGGTCTCGGTTCAACTGACGTCTGTCGAGTTTAGCATGATTCATGGTCCCTAGGGTCGACTCCTGCAGTGCCGTAACTATCTACATGGCAAACGCGACGTTACCGACCAAAACATACCCTGGTCTTGCTTCCCCCCGATGGATACAGCACTTTCTACCTGCGCTTGAGATTTTATGACTCTCGATTTACTTGGAGCGCTCCGGAGCTACCACTTAAACCGAGATTTCAGTGTATATTTTTTACACAAATAGAATTACTTGGCTACAAGATTAGGTGAAGTTAGTCGCATAAGGATAATTTTTTCTGAAAAATTATTCCTGTTGAGACAATTGAAATTTCTCTCAACCTTAAATTTGAGAGGATATTCAAATTACGTCAAGAAACATCCTTTTGACACAAAAGGACATTTCTCTGAGTGCCATTTGTTAATAAGGCGCATAGTTTTTGTTTTTATCTTCAAAAATGACATTAAAAAAAAAAATTTTAATTTTTGGGAAAACAACACAAGATATAATAAAATATTCAATAACAAAGTTATTTACTTAAAATAGATCTACAAAATAACTTGTGAACCATTTTTGATAAGACTCGCAGTATTCGTTTTAATCATGAAAAATGACATTAACCCTTTCAGGGGCACATTTTTCTACTGCACCTATCTCAGACATAATAGTGTATACAAGGGCTCTAAGGGTCGCTGATTACGAATCTGGAGTCAGATTTTCAAAATTCAAAATGGCGGATTCAATATGGCGGACATAATTTTCAAAAATTAGCCTATAAATATAAAAATTTGTACATAAGGGTTTTTGAGGTCGCTGGTTACGAATATGAAGTCAGATTTTCAAAATTCAAAATGGCGGATTCAAAATGGCGGACGTAATTTTCAAAAATTAGCCTATAAATATACAAATTTGTACATAAGGGTTTTTGTGGTCGCTGATTACGAATCTGGAGTCAGATTTTCAAAATTCAAAATGGCCGCCATATTGGATCCGCCATTTTGAATTTCTGAAATCCAAAACTGGATTCGTATTCAGCGACCTCAAAAACACGCATGTAAGTAATACCAGCTGAAATAATTGAATTTTGTGAATTTTTCATACGATTAGGCCGCCATATTGGATCCGCCATTTTCAATTTCTGAAATCCAAAACTGGATTCGTATTCAGCGACCTCAAAAACTCCTATATAAGTAATACTAGCTGAAATAATTGAATTTTGTGAATTTTTCTTACGATAAGGTCGCCATATTGGATCCGCCATTTTAAATTTTGAAAATCTGACACTGTATTCGTAATCAGCGACCTTGAAAACCCCTGTATACCAAATATCAGTAAATTTTGTTGTAAAATAAGCTCATAGCCGAATTTAATTGAAAATCTCTACATTTTTTTGTTGTTAATTGTTTATAACTAATTATGGCCAACGGCCATACCACGCTGAAAATCCCAGTTCTCGTCAGATCACTGAAGTTAAGCAGCGTTGGACGCGGTTAGTACTTGGATGGGTGACCATTCAAGAATACTGACATGAGTGCTGTTGGCACATCGTGGGTGTGGTGAGCCCACACTTGTAGTTATTTATAACTACAAGAAAAACCTCGAAACACTACCCGAATCGGGTAGTGTCACGCCTACCCTGAAAGGGAAATGGTTTAATGGTATATATATAGTGATCCTCTAAATTTTGAGCCAAGAAACCTGTTCTCTATGCATCCCTTATTCAATGACAAAAGATTAGAGCCATCTAGAGTTTAAATTATTCAAGCTATAAAGAAAAAAACGAGGAAAACTAGGGTGCCACTATAGTGGCACCTGCCCCCGAAAGGGTTAAAGTAAAAAAATTTAATTTATAGAAAAACGACATGATGATATGCCCGAGTGGGGAGCTTTACATAATGACTTTGTTTGTTTCTTCACTTGGGGTGATTGCTAGAGAGATTGATCAGCAACCTGAGGCGGAGCAGTGTTGTGGAACGAACGTGTTCTTTAAATGAATGACACGGGAATTCTAGATCAATCTAAAAATCTATACTCCTTCCCCCACATTACTCCCCTCCTCTCAGAGTGAGACACGCTTACCTCGAAAGGGGTATGGCCTAATGGTATAATAATATTTGGCATTTTGGACATACTTTATTCGAGTGCGAGGCGCGATACACATGATGAGAATGTATATTCGCTGAAGCCGAAAGAGCTTTAACAAAAGAAAATACACAATTATCAAATGACAGCTGTCAAT
The DNA here is from genome assembly GCA_932195095.1 of Andricus curvator. NCBI lineage: Eukaryota > Metazoa > Arthropoda > Insecta > Hymenoptera > Cynipidae > Andricus > Andricus curvator. Next base: position 3,314 of record CAKNYM010025894.1, on the reverse strand, counting down.
GGTTCAAGTGTGAAGTTGAAATGAGTTGAAATCGTTGCCTCTTCCCATTTCATGCATACTATTTTTCTTTTTTTTTCACAATCTTGTTCTCGGGTGAACCCGGTTTTTCATCATATCCACGGACTAATTCAAGTGACTGATGAGATGAGGATGTTATAAGTTAATATAATACGCTGTCTGAAATCTTCTGCGATGATGTTGTAGGTACAAAATTAGGAGCATAGTGTAGTTTGGAATTCGTATTTTACCGCTGTTATCCATTCACAGCGGCCGCGAGCGTTGGAGGTGATAACAGTCGCCTCTGGATGCTTTCTTAGAGCTACCACCTGCCACTCCACAGGTTTTTAGTCACTTGCTTTCATAACATTATTATCATGTGAGAAGTTGTAGGCTCCGGAAGCTACGATCATGGTTCCTTAAAGCAACCAATCCCGACGCAACTGGAACGTGTACGTCATCCGTTTCTGCTCCTTCTGTCCTAGAAGGTAAGCAAGAGTGGGAAATTTACGAGAGATAACATCGGGCAACACTGTTCCTTGGAGTCAGGTCTCTAGCCGCGGATGACCTTATGCGGCAGACGGGACAGTTGGAGATGCAGGTTTCACCTCTGGATACTTTTTTAGAACTACCAATCTTTGTAGAATGTTATGAGGAACAGTGTTGACGGACCAGATGAAGTGATCCCAGAAGAACAGCCTTTTGCATCCGGTTCGCGATGGAATGAGCCTGACGCTGGCAAGTCGGAATCTTATTGAGTTGGCTAATAAATGAAGCTTTCATACCTCCAAGACAGCCGATTATGAGAACTACAAGATGGTCTTTGTAGCCTTGGTACAGCCTGCTCAGCTCGAAAAGAAGTGCTTGATATTTCGCCCGTTTTTCTTCCTCCTTTGCCGTGATATTACCATCGGCTGGTGCCTAGAATTGAATCACGTAAATGATCTTGTTCTTCAGATCTTGGAGGACAATGTCAGGCTTCGTAGCACTGATACGTTGAATGGTGGAGAATGAGAAATTCCAGTAGATCTTACACTGATCATTCTCCACAACGGACTCGAGTTCCCGCTGGGCGTATGGCAAGACGGGCAATAAATCAACACCATAGAAGTGCCTGAGATGGTAATATAACACTTTGAGAGCCGCATTGTGTCTCTCTATGTACCCGTAGCGTGCATATTTTGAGCATCCACTGAGAACATGTCCAAGTGTTTCTGGCTCTTGCTTGCACGCTCGGCAGCTCTTATCGCCTACAGGTACATTCATTATGCGCTCGCGGTAAACTAAGGTGTCTATAACGCCGTCTTGACAGGCAAAAAGAAATCCCTCAGTCTCCGATTTTAATCCAGCAGACTTGAGAAACATGTTGGACAGACCCATCGAGAGCTCTTCTCTACGTATAATGCCGTAGAATTTACCATGAAGGGGCTTGTCAGCATGTTCTTTCAGTAGAAGCGAATGTTCTGCTTCCTATACACGAATTTTGAGCACCAAAGGTGTTAGTGATGCTAGACCATGTGTAGTGTCGCTGGAATCAAATGGGGGGTGAAGCTCCTCTGCGGCCCTATCTGCGGCACGGTATAGAAACGCCGCAGCATTGACGACTTCATGTTGATGTACGAGTCGCATGAGAGAATCTGTGCTATTTAGAACTGAGCACGCTGTAGCTAGAACCGTTCTGCGATGAAGACACTTTAAGCTCAGCAAGCCTCTACCCCCTTCATCTCGAGGGAGGTATATTCGAGGTAGGGAAGATCTAGGATGATGACTTCGATGGATTGTCATCATCTTGCGTGTGCTTCGGTCAAGTTGCTTCAACTCATTGACGTTCCATTTTACGGCACCAAACGTGTAGAGCAGTATAGGAACCGCCAGCATATTGGTCGCCTGGATCTTATTCTTTCCAGATAATTCGGAAGCCCAAATTTTTCTGAGAATTTGGCGATACCTTTTTCCAAGGGCCGTTTTTAACACACGCACATCTTGGGTTTCCGCTTGCGGTATGCCAAGATATGTATATGTTTCTCCAATACCAAGATGTTGAATGGTATTTCCGCCTATGAGTTGAACATCCTGATCGTGACGCGATGATGTAGTTTCTAGTCTTCCTTGGTGTAGGTGGACGCAGGCACACTTGTCCAGTCCGAAGCTCATGCCAATCGCTTTAGAGTTCCTATTTACTGCCTCCACAATTTCCTTATCATTTTTTATATCGTGAGAAGTTGTAGGCTCCGGAAGCTACAATCATGGTTTCTTAATGCAACCAATCCCGACGCAACATCCCGATAACATCGGGCAACACTGTTCCTTGGAGTCAGGTTTCTAGCCGCGGATGACCTTACGCGGCAGACGGGACAGTTGGAGATAAAGGTTTCACCTCTGGATACTTTTTTAGAGCTACCAATCTTTGTAGAATGTTATGAGGAACAGTGTTGACGGACCAGATGAAGTGATCCCAGAAGAACAGCCTTTTGCATCCGGTTCGCGATGGAATGAGCCTGACGCTGGCAAGCCGGAATCTTGTTGAGTTGGATAATAAATGACACTTTCATACCTCCAAGACAGCCGATTATGAGAACTACAAGATGGACTTTGTAGCCTTGGTACAGCCTGCTCAACTCGAAAAAAAAGTGCTTGATATTTCGCCCGTTTTTCTTGCTTCTTTGCCGTGATATTACCATCGGCTGGTGCCGAGAATTCAATCACGTAAATGATCTTGTTCTTCAGATCTTGGAGGACAATATCAGGCTTCGTAGCACTGATACGTTGAGTGGTGGAGAATGAGGTATAGATTTGGAGATTATTCTAGAATTCCCGTGGTGTTTATTTGAATAACACGTTAGTTCCGCAACACTGCTCTGACCCATGTCGCTAATCTATCTCTCTAACAAGCACCCCAGGCGAAGAGCTTCACAAAGTCATTATATAAAGCTTTCCACTCGGGCCAATTAGTACCCAAGGTCTTACGTTTTAGGCGTCATTCACTCCACTGACACTTTTTACCATGCATTTCTTATCAACTATTTGTCCGACTACTGGTACGTTCACCCTATACGTTCCTATACGTAACTTCTATACCGAGAAAGTGGACCCTTTCTTTACCGGAACGTCACATATTCTTCTGAATTATTATTCGATATATGTATAATAATTATATAAATCTTGAAGACAACAATGTAAGCTTTCATTTAAGGAGAACGTGTTTTGTGATTTCAAAAAAAGGCTAATGTGGCCGGGGGGAGGGTGTGACAGAACTCACCCTCTCCCCGATCACACTCGCCTCCTTTTCCAGGTACTTGGGTGGGGGGGGGGGGGGG
>CAKNYM010025890.1:0-21784 GCA_932195095.1 Andricus curvator | reverse complement strand
ATGCTATTTTGTACAATCGATATTTTGTTCGATTGCATACATACCGCCAGATGCGTCGATTCCGAGGAATCGAAGGCAGGAATCGATTCTTCGATTCCTATTCCAATATGCCCCCACTCCCCAAAAAGCCCGCGTAAATTAAAAATTTTGAAGGGTTTTTGGAAACGGTTGTTGTAAAAATTAAAAACAATGCAATAAATATAAATTTCAATTCATGTTTTAATGTTTTTTTAAGAAAATTTATAAACTTTCATTGATTTTTTATTAAACTTAGAAAGTAAATGGCGGAAAATTCAAATGTAAAAAGTGCAAAGTTCAAAATTTCAATATCTTAACAGTAAAAATATTTTATCTGTTCTTTTTTTATATATACAGGGCCGGCGAATAATGTGGGTAAGGTTGGTAGTACTACCCACTCGAAAAATCCCGAGTGGGTAATGTACCCACTCGAAATTTTCCAAGTGCTCTCTAAAAAAAAAGGTCACCAATTTGTTCGACTTGCCGGCCGAAGGGCCTCACGTTTGTAGTTACTACCCACTCGGGCTCAGCATGATCCGCCGCCCCTGTACATATAAACGTATTCATACATTTCTTTATTTTTTAAATTAATTTTAAGAGAATTCAAATTTTTTTATGAATTTCAAAATATCAAAAGCTCTTGCAATGAATTTTATTTTTAAATGATTTGAAATTTAATAACCTCGTATTGAAAACGTTTAAAATGTAGGACTAACTTGAAAAAATTCATAAACTCAAATAAACAAAATAGTGGAGGTGTATTTGAAAATCTAAAATTTGAATTTTGTACAAAAAATTTACAATACGAAAAAAGTTTGCAGTCAAATACGAAAATTTCAGGAATTTTTTATTTCGCTAATCTTATAATTTCGAAAATTTCAATCACTTTTGAAGCGAGTTTTGTTTTACATCCAAATCAACAATAACATGCACACAAGCATTGTTTTTCTCGTTAATAATATACATACTCTTATTTCTTAAAATATGTAAATATATCTGAATTACACTTGAAATTACGGAAATTTTTGTTGAAAAAGCAGAAAGCGAATTTCGTTCTCATAATAAATTACTTTCACATCTGTATCAACAATAACAGCCAAAAAAGTATTGATTTCCTCGTTAATAATATCATACTCCGATATCTTGGAATATGTAAACATGCCCGAATTAAGTATTTGAATTTAAAGATGTCCATAATATTTTTACAATTGCAGTAAAACGCGAAAACACAAAACTGTACACGATCCACACGATTGACGATACACGACAAAAGCTGACAAATGCATGACGCAACTGACGCAATGCAAGTTTACGAAGACAGAGACAAACTTATCCGACCACCCATTTGAAAAGTGAGAAAGTCGATACGAAGGCAGGAATCCACCCAACGGAAAAGACCTCCAATGAAATAACCGAAACACGCCAGTAACCAATCACAGATAACATTTAGGAAAACGAAAATTTATGTTCTCTTAACTCTGAGATCGGAATCGATGTCGATTCCGACGAAAAATCGATTCCCTAGAACCAAGAATCGATTCCGAAGAATCGAAGAATCGACGCCAAGAATTGATTCTTCGAAGGAATCGGAATCGACTTGGCCATCCCTAGTCACCAGTACACATAATCGACAATTCGCCCATTACTGGCCGAAGGTTGGCTCCACGACTGGGGCAGTACTATCCCGACATTTGTTTTTCCTTTTTATTTTTGTTTGGAAACAAATTCGAAGTTCTATCTTTCTGAGAAATGGTAAATGTTCAGAAAAATTACATTTCATGTAATTCTTAAAAGTTGTAAAATGGCCAAAAACACAAAAATCAAAACATTACACAACAGTTTAAAAAAATTTGTCATTAACAGATTTTCCGCACTTCACAATAAAATTTATAAGTTCCGTCGTCAAAAAATTTGAATGCTCAGTAAACATTACATTACATATAATTATAAAAAGTTGTAAAATGGTCCAAAACGCGAAAAAACAAAACATGACACGAAGAAAAATTTAAATCGATTGAAATTATTTATTTAAAAATTATTTTAATCATATATCCGTTAACAGCTAGTTTATTTTACATCTACATAAAGGCCTGTCTTAATAAATAATTAATTAGGAAAAGAGAGTTTTAAATTTGGGTTTGTAACTTTTTTAAGCTGCAGCTCATGAGGATGCTTTTTCATTGAGTTTCAATTCAGAAGATTAGGGTAATGGTTAAGACTACACGGAGAAACTTTTGGTTGTAAAATTTGATATTATAATATTTATTTTCACAATAAGGAAATAGCAAAGCCAGGATATAGCGTATCTATTTCAAGAATTACTATTGTGAATATTAAACTGTGAAGTTACTAAGTTTATTAAAATATAAGAATAAATTATTAAATAATTGTACTTATACCACAAGAAAGTTTTTATAATCCCTAGGAAAGACTGGGAAGTTTATAAAACACAATATGAAAGAAATTCTTCCTGTATTCATTCTACGTATTTATAATTTTACTTATAGAAAATATGAAAACATGCCACGGTCGGAAGAGCAAAATAAAAATAATTTCGCATTCAGTGCTTACAAATATATATATATATATATATATATATATATATATATTTATATATTTATATATTACAGTTGCACACATGATAAATGTTATACATCAAACATAAAATTGGATATTTATTCTATATATTCAGAAGAAAGATGCGCTGGCGGGAATCGAACACGGGCCAAAATTGCGAAAAAATTCTCCATCAAAACTTGTTGTACAACGAAGTCAATAACTGAAAAATCGATTCATTTAATCATCAATTATCTACCTGAATAGTCTTATTCATGTAATACTTCTAACCTATATTCCCATAGTTCGATTAACATAACATCAAAAGCTAAAAAGTGTGTATTAATGCAAAATTGCATACCCATATATTTTTTTGAGTAATTTGAATAAAATCTAGAACTCTGAGTTTATCAGGCTACTGATTATGTTTTTTTTTTTGGGGGGGGGAAACAATTTGAAAAATAATCAATTTAATATACAGTAGAATAAAAAATGATTATATCTTTTAAAAAAGGTTCCCGTTTGTGAAAGTTATTGAACGAAAGTGAAAAAGATCATTTAATGTAAATAGAGAATTATTTTGCGTAACTTATTTCTATCTCGAGAAAATCATAGGAGTTTTGATGAATGTTGTTTATTTGTACTCAGGAACAAAACAAATAACTTTTTATTCTACTGTATATTAAATCGATTATTTAGCAAATTGTTTTTCTTTCCCCCGAAAACACGTAATCAGTAGCTTGATAAACTCAGAGTTCTAGATTTTACTCAAATTTACTCAATAAAATATATGGGCATGAAATTTTGCATTAATACACACTTTTTAGCTTTTGAGGTTATGTTAATCGAACTATGGGGATATAGGTTAGAAGTATTACATGAATCAGACAATTCAGGTACATAATTGATGATTAAATGAATCGATTTTTCAGTTATTGACTTCGTTGTACAACAAGTTTTGATGGAGAATTTTTTCGCAATTTTGGTGTAAAATTTGGAGGTTAGAAAAGCAATTTTGCAACTTTCTGACAATGATGTGCTAAAGTAGAACCCTTTCCGAGTATTTTGCACTTTGGTTTGTCTCATTTGGTTGCGAAATGCGTTGCAGACGGATTTTTGAACCCGACAACCCATTTTCGTCCCACTGTGCTCCGGGGCAGCAGAATGGAGACTTTTTCCTGTGGTAAAACAAATTATGAAATTCAGGAATTTGATCATCCTCGCGAACCTCGGCGCATATGACGTCATTTGGCAGGGAATTTCCTATTTTAAATGAGAATTTTCGCAAAGCACTATATTCAAGTCTTCTTCGTCTCATTGCACCTTCCTACTGAGAATGGTAATTTTTCTAACATATTATGTAACTTATGTTATTGAAACTACTAGTTATTGTAACTATGATTTTATTATTTATTTGGTCAATATCACTTTTTCGTAACTTCGGTTTGCCATCGAAAATATTAGTATTTCCAATTCTAAATGGCAATTATTAAGTTTGGAGTATATTTATAATTGATACGGAAAAAATATTCCTACAGTCGCTGTGGCCATTAATACTATTTTCTCGACTGTATCCTGCCATCGAACTCTTATGAAAATAAATATATTATTACCAAAGTTTACAACCAATAGTTTCTCCTTGGTGACGACTGCTAAGCTATAGATCAAAGTATAGATGTAGATTTGAAACTCCGTAGCCTCAGAAATTTGATTTTTGATATAAATATTTAAAAATGAAACATTTGTATTAATTCGAAGCAGCACCATCAATATTTATGGAAAAAATACTCGCAATCAATTAATATTTATTTTTCTAATAACTTTTTTGTAATATCGTTAGAGTATAGCAATAGTTTATAGCATAAAGATTGAATGAAATTTAAATTTTGAAATTATAATTAATATTCGGACGCCATGCAGTCGTATGATGTATGGATAAGATAGATGCATCCTAAAAACAATTAAATGAGCCATCTTAGTAAGCTAGCAGTTTCCTGGTACAGAACCAGTCCTAGTGTGCAGTACCGCTGCTGTATGGTACGCCAGTACTGGTCCACTGCTGGTCCAGTATCGGACTCCGGCAATCTGTACTAGTCAAGTACTGGGCCGGTCTTGAATTGACACCTGGGATGACTGCCATGATCAGCTTGCATGGAATCATGATGAGCGCCTTAACCTCAAATTTTGAACTAAATATTTTTTTCTGAGTGATTTCAAAATTATAAATAGCGCAAATACCAATTCACACTTTCAAAAATACTTTTTCTACTTGAAAAGCAGAAAGGTAGCTCAATTTTCTCATCACTTATACACTTAAAACGATATTTCACTGAACCTCAATATAAACAATATGTTTCAGATTCCATCACATCACCATTTAGATAAAACACCATGAAAAAATGTATTTTAACAATTTCTAATAACATTTTTTTCGAAATATGGATCTGACCAATCTCACCAGATTGAACCAGGAATCTGTACTCGCTTATTATTGTGCCAGCTATGAGCTGAGAGCAATCCTATCTTGTTTAATCGAGTACACCACGTTTTGCCAAGAAATTAGAGATTGCTTGTAATCATCCAATGTTATTGTTCTTAAAGTAGAACCTTCTAGCCGGTTCGTTTCCTTTTTTTCTCCCCTTTTTCCATTTAAAACTTGATACGCATATCATTTCACCTTAAACCAATAAATTCAGTTATTATTTTACCATTACTTTCGTCGTTCATCAAGCCCAATAATGTATTGTTCACTACAGGTATTCCATGAACATTATTTGGTTAATAGTCTGAAGTATCAGATTTGTGCGAATCTTTTTTGATATGATTATTTCGTTTTTAAATTTTCGATCAAAATTGTGAATTTTCAGCCAAAAAAAAAAAAAAAAGTTGTTAACAAAAGAGTTTTACTTTTAATCAACTTGTTTAATTTTTAACTAAAAAAAAATTATTTCGCAACGAATGATGTAACAAAATTTTCTATTATAATTCAGAAAAATTTATTTTTTGAAAAATTACTTCCACTCTAAAAACTACTTGAAGTACTTTCTTTTCCTGAAATTTGGAAGAGGGAAAGTGAAGAGGCAAATGATAATGAAGATGGAGAGTTTATTCAGTGCACACCACCTCACGAGCAAGAAGAAACTGAAATTGTTTGTTGTATTTTTCCTTACGGGGGGTTCCGCCCTGGACCCCGTGCCCCCCCCCCCCTTCCTCCCAATTGAAGCTTCACCTTCGTCACACACTCGCATACGAAAACCATTCCGTTTTTGCATAAAATATCGTCTGTTACTCCTCAGAAAACCTTTGACGACCTCGTCCGCTGTTTGCAGTACTCGGTGATGCGAGCGCCTTCGGCGCATGCATTTACGCCTCGTACTGCAAACATCGGACTCGGACGTCAAAGCGTGGTTTGTTGAGTCGTAACACAATATACTATTATTTCAAATTAAAGCAATCTTATTCGATAAGTTTTTGTGTCCTAAAATTACGTTCCCGTTCCCGTCTTTGGCATTGGACAGTATTTAGTATGTAAATATGGAATTGTGTCGTTAAAATAATGTCTGCTGAATTTTCTTGTGACAAATTAAATTTGTATTATTAGATTTAAATCATCAGATCAATCATGGCTATGACAGTATATATTCAATTGCTCACATGAACAATTTATTTAATTTAATTTAGTTTAATTATGATTTACTGTGATTTAATTTACAGTTTTAAAAATTTTGCGTAAAATGCTACACTTGCAAATAAACAAAACATTGTATAATGGTTAATGCAAACGGAATAATCAAAGTAGAACCAGAAAGAAACCTGGCGATTTCTGAACAAAAACAGATTTTTGTGTAAAACTCAGAATTAAGTCGCTGCGGTTAGACTTAATGCATTTTGGTTTGATCTTGGAAAACTGAAATATGCTGTGATAATCAACTGTGAACAGCACTTACGTGCAAATCTAGTCAGCTAAAGTCCACGTGGACTCACATTCTCCTACATCTGCTGGTTTTTTTTTAGAAAAACATAAAAAACTAAGAAAATTTTCACTACTTTTTATTTGGATTTCCTACCTTGTATTATTAAGCTTATGTTTTCAAGAAAAACAGAATTTTCAGCCAATTGTCATGAAAGATGAAATCGGCCCACGTGGGCAGTGGAGCTGGGGAAGGGGTCGTCAAAAGTCCACGTTTATCCACAAGGTGGGCGGGAGGGGGCCTCAAAAGCGGTATGAAATTGCCCAAGTGGTATATGGATGGCCCCAAAGTATAATTGCTATACGGCGAAATGCCTTTGCTCACGCCTAGCTTAAACCAATTTTCACGTGAATAAGCTTGCCTATCCATTTTAAATCCTATAATTTAGTGACCAGGAAAATGTCTAAATGCTCAATATTGAGCGACCTTTAGAAGACTTTTAAAATCTTCGGAAAGTGTTAAAAAAATCTGATTTTTGAAAATTGCTCTTTACGGGTACATTCCATAAGGTCACTCCATGATGATGAACAAAAGTAGATAAAATTTCTAAAAAATTGAAAGAAAACAAATATCCTAACACTAATAGTTTAGATGATATGACCTGCAAGAAGGATTTTGTCGTGAAAATTGTTTTCGAAAATTTTAGTTTTTGTGAAATATCTTTTTCTTTGTAGATTCTACATGAAAATCGACTTATTAAAAATAAAAGTAGACTAAATTATCTGCAAAACTAAAGAAAAGCTGTGTTTTTACTGTAATATTATCGCAATAAGAGCCTTCCAAAGTTGACACATTCTTATTTTTTTCTATCCAGCACTAAGTTTTTTGTAAATAAATCGCTAGTTAATTGCTAAATATGGCTTCGAGAATTGAGCTTCTTTTAAGAATTGAAGCAATTTTTATTCCAAGTTGCTTGGTGTTTCAGGCTGTTTTCTTAAATTGCAATCTTTGGACGTCTCCTAAGTATTTTAAACCTGAAACTAAAAGTATGTGATCTTATGCATAATAATTGGAAAACAAATATTAAACTAGAAATGTTTATTGAGTTAACATTGGCTTTTTATACGTGGCGAACATTGAATTTCACATTGTTTTCAGTAAACGAATACCTTACTCTGGATAACTTTGAGATTGGATTGCTTTGAATACTATTTGGAAGTCATCAAATGCATGGAGAAACTATTGGTTGTAAAATTTGGCATTATAATATTTATTTTTACAAGAGTTTGATGGCAATTTAGGATATAGTCAAGAAAATAGTATTATTGCCACAGCGATACGAAGAAATACTTTTTCCATATCAATTATAAATGTTCTACAAACATAATAATTGCCACTTAGAGTTAGAAAGAGTAATATTTTCGATAGCAGATTGAAGTTAGGAAAAATTGATATTCCCAAATTAAATAATAAAATCGTAATTTCAATAACGAGCAGTTTAAATGACATATGTAAGTTGCAAAATAGGTGCGAAAAATTACCATTTTCAATGGGAAGGTGCAATGAGAGGAAAAAAATTTGAATGTAGTGCTTTGCGAAAATTCCCATTTAAAATAGAAAATTCAGTGCCGAATTACGTTACGTGCGCCGAGGTTTATGAGGATGGTAAAATTCCTAATTCTAATAATCTGCTTCATCACAGGAAAAGATCTCCGTTCTACTGCTCCGGAGACCCGTGTTCGATTTCGGCCAACGCTGATTTCTTCTAATACGATTTTTTCTCTTTGGGCTTAGAATAAAATAATAATATCTAATTGTATGTTGAATGTATAAAATGTATAATGTGTGCAACTGTAATATATATTAAACAGTTATTACGAATTTATTTTTAATTTGCTCTTCCGACCATGGCAGCTTTTCCTATTTTCTATAGGAAAAATTAAAAATACGTAGAATCAACATATGAAGAATATCTTTACTATTGTGTTTTGTAAACTTCACAGCCTTTCCTAGGTATTATAGAATCTTTCTTTTGGTATAAGTACGATTATTTGATAATTTATTATTATATTCCAATAAACTTAATAACTCCACAGTTTAATATTCACAATAGTAATTCTTGAAATAGTGACGCTATATCCTGGCTTGCAACTTGACTGCAACTTGATTTTACAACCGAAAGTTTCTTCATGTGTCTGCACGTACATACTTCAAGCTATGGATTCCATTTAACAGTTTCTTACACGAGTTGCTGTTGAAAGACAAGTCGCATAAGAGAATCTGTGCTATTTAGAACTGAGTAGGCTGTGGCTAGAACCGTTCTTCGATGAAAACACTCCAAGCTCAGCAAACCTCTACCCCATTTATCTCTACGGAAGTATATTCGAGGTACGGAAGATCTAGAATGATGACTTCGATGGATTGTCATCATCTTGCGTGTGCTTCGGTCAAGTTGCTCAAACTCATCGACGTTTAATTTTACAGCACCAAACGTGTAGCGCAGAATACGAACGGCCAGCATACTGGTCGCCTAAATCTTTTTCTTCCCAGATAATTCGGAAACCCGAATTTTTCTGAGAATTCCAAGACATGTATACGTCTCTCCATTACCAAGCTATTTAATGGTAATTTCACCTATGAGTTGAACATCCTGATCGTTCCGCGGTTATGTAGTTCCCAGTCTTCATAATTATTTTGTTTTAAATCTTGTTCTCGGGTGAATCCGGGTTTTCATCATCAGCCACGGACTGAGTCAAGTGCCAAATGAGATGAGGATGTTATAAATTAATTCAATATGATGTTTGACACCTTTTGCAATGATGCCGTAGGTACAAAATTAGGAGCATAGTGTAGTTTGGCGTTCGTCTTTTACCGCTGTTATCCTTACACAGCGACCGCAAGACCAAATGAGTATGGATGGCATAGGTTTTGATTGCCCCGATCGCGTTTGCCGAGTTAAGAGAACTCTTCAGAATCAATCTAAGTCTTATAGTGAAGGCAGTCGTTCAGATTCGATAATACCCTGGTATTTATATGACTCGCCCTCGAGCCATTCCTTCGACGTCATTCTCGTGTTTGTCCTCTAGCTCTACGCATCCTACTTCTCTTCTGGTGAAATGCACTGTCTTGCATTTATCTAGTCCGAACTCCATGTGGATATCATTGGGAAACGGCTCAATGTCCGGATGTGGTTCTAGTGGACCCCGTACTTGATGTATATTGTACCTAGCACCTATGCCTTCAGCTTCAATCAGGTCCTCGTTGTCCACATCTTCCAAACGAAGTTCATCAATAGGAAGCAGCTGTTCCACTTCCATTTTTATGGCAGCTATTTCAACAGCCGAAAGGAATCTGTTTACAGATATTGATTTTTGTTCATATGGTATGTCCATTTTAATCGCCTTCTTGGTTACTGAGCCTCTGCTTCTGTCTCTAGTTGAATGAGGCCATCTGCCTCTGGAGGATGTGGTGGTGCTGCATCAACATTAGGTTGCGGAAGAAGATCAATGGCTATCAATATTATATTTTTAAACTTGTTCTCGGGTGAACCCGGTTTTTCATCATAACCACGGAGTAAGTCAAGTGACTGACGATATGAGGATGTTATAAGTTATTTTAATACGATGTTTGAAATAATTTGCGATGAAGTTGTAGGTACAAAATTAAGAGCATGGTGTAGTTTGTAGTTAGTCTTTCACAGCTGTTATCCTTACATAGCGGCCGCGAGTGTTGGAGGTGACAACAGTCGCCTCTGGATGCTTTCTTAGAGCTCACATGTATCACTCCATAGGTTTTTAGTCGCTTGCTTCCTGATGGTCCAGGAAGTTTCTTACAATGCGACATGTGTTAAAAAAACCGCCTTCTGAGCTGCTGGCAGTACTCTACTGACTCCTAAATGTTCAAGATCTTCAGTGCATCTTGAGTGCACATTGCCTGTAGCCGGAATAACAATAAGATTAATAGATGCATGATTCATATTCATCCATATTGTCTTTACTTCATGGCTTAGCTCGTTATACTTATGAATCTTGGTTGTATAGGTTGCCTGCAAATTTCGATTCAGTGGACAAGCAATGTCGATAATGTAGATTCTTCAACCTTTTTTTTTCTCGCATCACGATGTCTCGGGTCGATTGGCTCGGCTATAATGATCCGCCTGGATAGCAACATCCCAAGTCGTTGATGTTTAATGCCGGCCACATAATTTTGTCTGTGCATACATTCTCTTTGGGCCAGTACGCGACAACCATCAATAATGTGCTGGATGGATTCGTGGATATCTCCACATAATCGGCACCGGTCAACCACGTCTTGATGTAACACGTATTTCCGATAAATTCTGGTGTTGGCAACCCTGTCCTGAATCACAATGACGAATCCTTCTGTTTCGAGATAAATGATGCCCTTTTGTAGCCAAATATTGGATGCCTCACTATCCACTTCATGTTGATTTAATGTTTTAGGGTGCTCGCCGTGGATGGATTATTGCCTCCATTGCGTTTCTAATTCCTCTATGGTCGCTGCCCTGATATTCAAGGCTTCTTCTGAGGAAAAATTCAAGGGCGTGTAATCAAGATCCGCTTTGCAGATAGTGTTATAAGGCGCGAAATCTCGCTTTCTGTTAAAACAGTCTCGCAACTGTATAACTTGTGTCTTACACAGTTTTTTTATATCTACAACGCCCCTCCCCCTATATGTCGTGGTAGAACTACCCTTTTAATGACCGAATTACTGTGGTGCATTCAGTGCTTTGTCATTTTTACGCGGACGGGTCTGTTTAACCTTTCAAGGTCGGTGTTAGATCATTTGATGAGACCAAAGGAATACGCGAGGACTCTGCTCTGCATTTATCTAGTCCGAACCCCATGTGGATATCACTGGAAAACTGCTTTGTGACACCGATCACTTGCTGCAGTTTCTGGCCCGAACTAGCGTATAGTTTCACGACATCCATGTACAGAATATGGGTCTCTTGATGACCACCCTCATTATCATGTATTCTGAACACATGAGACATGCTATTTAGTGTTTTGCTCAGTGAGTTCAACGCTAAGCAGAACCATAATGCACTGAAGAAGTCTCCTTGATATATACCCATCGTAATGCGTATTAATCTAGTTATCCTTAGTTGTCCATGATCAAAATACTGAATTTTTGTACCCCAAAGCATCATCGCACGACTTGGGAAGTCAATGATGCGTGGGCAGATTTTGTACATTTTTAAGACTTCAAGCAAATAGTCATGTGGTACGGAAGGAAACGCTTGCTTGTAGTCAATGTATGCGATGTGCAAGTTCCTTTGATGTTTACGAGCTTGAGTCATGGCAACAGCATCTATGGTGACTGGATCTTTACTGCCTCGCGAGTTTTTACATCATCCTTTTTGTTCTTCTGAAAATATGTAATTTTCGTTGCCGTGAAAATATACCTTATCTGCAATGATAGCTGTAAAACATTTATAAATTGTTGTGAGACATGCTATCGGTCATAATTCAGATGGATTTCGAGCGACTGGTTTTTTAGACAACATATACGTAGTACCCTTGAGCATAAAGCCTGGTATCAGATCTGGGTGTTCGATGATCTTTTGAAAACACCTTGCCAACACAGGATACACACTCGTCAGGTACTTGTTCCATAAGTTATGTACTATGTCTGGACCTAAAGCTTTCCAGTCACTTGCTCTTTTCAAAACCGCTGAAACATCTAAACCTGTAATGTTAGTCAGGTCCATTTCAGGGTTATTGATAGCTCTTGCCTTCTCTAGTTGGAACCAATAGTTAGTCATGTCTTCCAATTAAGGGACTTTGGTGTCCTGCTGGTTATTTTGCTTCAAACTCAGTTCATGATAGGACCTTCTTTCATCTGCCTGAAAGGTTCGATTTTGTATCCTTCTTGCACCACTTTTCTTGTACCGACACAGTCTAGCAGTGAGAACATCAAGTCTTAGCCGTTGGTAGTCTATAATCTCATCCAATGTTGCTGGTGTCAAGCTCTCGATGTACCGAGGATGGATGATTTTAGTAACATAATGTATCAGCTTTCTGGTTCTAGTTCCTTTCTTATATTGAAACAATCGACCCAATTTGCATCTTACTTTGCTGACATTCATATCTGAACTGATCGTCCATGGTGCATCTCGATCCCTTCCTGGGGCAAAGACAGCATTTGTAGGCCTAAATCTGGGACCAACGTTCTAACGGTTGCCACACCTGCACAATATACAAAAGTTTGCATCGCTAAAGCAGTCAGTGTTGCGTTGAAATGCATCGAAAAAACCTTGCTGTTCAGGTGTTCTAGTAGTGCACGCAGATACTATGCGATGTTCATCTTGGGCAGAGAATGGCTTTGTGGTGGTTCTACATGTCTAAACTCTTGTGAACCATGACCAAAGTTCCTTTCATCTTCCAAAAGGAGTTCACCAATAGAAAGCTGCTGTCCCGTTTCCATTTTGATGGCAGCTATTTAAACAGCCGAAAGCAATCTGTTTACAGATATGGAGCGTTTTTGGTCTGCTAAATTCTGCTCATTTATTCTTGTGGCTAGCTCTGGGTACTTAAGTGAAATTTACTTAAGTGGTTGCTGAACCTCTGCTTCTGCCTCTACTCGAATGAGGCCAGTTGTTTCTGAAGGATGTGGTGATGCTGGATCATCCTTAGGATGGGCAAAAACATCAGTTGCCACTGCTTGATCATGTGATGCGGCTTCCTCTAACTCATGTTCATTGTCGACATTTTTCAACGCCAAATCAACCTGCTGTTTAATCTCCGTTACTCGGTCTTCTGTAATAAGAAGATTAATTCTGATGTTCTTCATCTTATCGATAAGTCTTTTCACTGAAGCTTTCTGTATGTTAGGATACTTTGCAGCAAACTTCGTCGTGAAATTTCATCCTTTTTCACCTTTGGTTTCAGACTTCGCCCTTTCATAGTAGAGACGCACCAATTCCTCTTTCATTGTGGTATCCGACGTTATACTCTTCTTCGGTATTTCTGTTAAAGTTCTGAAGTTGTAGGCTTCAGAAGCTACGATCATGGTTCCTCAAAGCAACCGATCCCGGCGCGACCGGAACGTGTACGTCATCTACTCCTACTTCTTCTATCCTAGAAAGTAAGCAAGAGCGGGAAATTTACGCAAGAGACTTCGTACAACACTGTTCATTAAAGTCCGGTCTCTAGCCGTGGATGACGTTACGTAGCTGCGGGCAAAGTTGGAGATGAAGGTTTTTTTTAGAGCTACCAATCGTTGTAGAATGTTATGAGGAACAGTGTTGACAGACCAGATGAATTAACGCCAGGAGAACAGCCTTTTGCATCCGGATCACGATGGACTGAGCTTGACGCTGGCAAGCCGGGATTTTGTTGAGTTGGCTAAGAAATCAAACTTTCATATCTCCAAGACAGCCGATTATGAGAACTACAAGATGGACATTGTAGCCTTGGTAGAGCCTGCTCAGCTCGAAAAGAAGTGCTTAATATTTCGCCCGTTTTTCTTTTTCCTTCGCCGTGATCTTACCATCGGCTGGTACCGAGAATACAATCACGTAAACGATGTTTGTCTTCAGACCTTGGAGGCCAATATCAGGCTTTGTAGCGCTGATAAATTGAGTGGTGGAGAATGAGAAATTCCAGTAGATCTTACACTGATCATTCTCCATAACGGACTTGAGTTCCCCCTGGGCGTATGGCGTATGGCATTAGATCAACACCATAGGAGTGCAGAAGATGGTAATATAACACTTTTAGAGCCGCATTGTGTATCTCTATGTACCCGTAGCATGCATACTTTAGGCATTCACTGAGAACATGTCCAAGTGTTTCTGGCTCTTGCTTGCACGCTCGGCAGTTGGTATCGTCTACAGGTACATTCATTATGCTCTCGCGGTGAACCAAGGTGTCTATAACGCCATCTTGACAGGCAAAAAGAATTTCCCACGAAGGGGCTTGTTACCATGTTCTCTTCCTAGAAGCGAATGTTCTGCATCCAGTACACGGCTTTTGAGCACCAAAGTTTTTAGTGATGCACGTTATAGAAAAGCGCAGCATTGACGACTCTCAAGCTTCGCTGGGATCCGAACCCAGGTCTTTCAGATTGCCGATCTGATGCTGTTACCCACTAAGCTACGAAGAGACGAGAGTAATTTCTTTTGTAGTTGGGGTTATTTTTCAGCTCGCTAAAAGCAATTGTTCCTCTTATGGAGTTTAACACGTAAAAATACAACTTCTTTTTCAAGTTCAATTTTCATAAGAAGTTATGAACCAATTTATTCAATCTTGAAGTTATTTGTTCTCCAAGATTTGAAGATGGATTCTGTCAACTTTTCATATTTCAGAAATATTATCCGGGTGTTCAAAAAGTCCCGGGACGGCTAAATATTTCCTCAGGTAAGATATTTTTCAGGGCGGTCAAGGTCATTCTTGAAGGAAATTTCAACAAGGAATTCAATGGTGACCTTTATTTTGATCTTGACCATGGCCTTCACGGTCATTTCAAGGTCAAATTGATTTTTTTATATGGGAACCTCTATTTTTAACCCCGGGAACTGAGAGAGCGGAAAATTTGACGTCCAGATATGACCTTGACAAATCGAAAATTTGACCTGGAAAGGTCAGGGCAAGGTCAAACAACGTGCAGCAGGATGACTCGACTGGCATGCATTTTTGAAGAAAATGTCCTGGTAAAGGTTCTGGTCATAGACAATGTCAAAGTCACCAATCGATCGGGAGTATAAAATGCTACAACTCTTGCGTTGAACATTTTCTTCATAAATGCATGCTGGTCGAGTCATCCTGCTGTACGTTCTTTGACCTTGCCCTGACCTTTCCGGGTCAAATTTTCCATTTGTCGAGGTCATATCTGGACGTAAAATTTTCCGCTCTCTCAGTTCCCGGGGTCAAAAATAGAGTTTCCCATTTAAAAAAATCAATTTGACCTTGAAATGACCGGGAAGGTCATGGTCAAGATCAAAATAAAGGTCACCATTGAATTCCTTGTTGAAAGTTCCTTCAAGAATGACCTTGACCGCCCTGAAAAATATCTTACCTGAGGAAATATTTAGCCGTCCCGGGACTTTTTGGACACTATACTTGAAACCTCTCAGAATAAATCTGGGAAAGAACAACTAAAATGGTCAAGATTTACCATAAAAAATGGTTTGAAAAATAGGTAAAAACTAATAATTTTACTTTAGGTTTGCCCGTACATAGATTAACAGGTGAAGCCCTTATAACGAGTGCAATAAACCGAACCGAGCCGAATTTTTTTGGTGACTCGAAGTACAAACTGACCATATCGGTAGTAGCAGAACAATAAGACCTGCATTCTCAAGTAATAAAGTTTTAGGGTGTAGGTCTCTAGGTAGAAAAGCATAATAATAACAGGAATGAAGAGCGGATTAGTGGCCAGAGGTGAGACAGGTGAATCCTTAGAATGGACTCACAGATTTCACACTTTAACATTACTTTGTTAAAATTTTTCAACATTTTGGCGAGCTGAAAAATGACTTTACAACAAAACAAAAGAATAGGCATTTTCTGATATTTCCTAGACTATACGAATTTCCAGTATCAACGAAACCATGACATTGCAAAACTTGAAGGTTTGTTCTACGTCCAAGTCTGTCTATTGTCTACTAATTACTTATATTAATCTACATTCAACAATGAATCTGAAATGAGCAGATAAAAAACCTATATCCTTATAGTTAAAAGTTTATCATAAGGCCAACCGCAGGATTTCGCCGCGAGCGGGTGCTAATCTGAAAAATTGCACCCGCTCCCAGCGAAATCGCGGTAAAATTTCAGCTGTAACCACGTCTCACGACCGTGAGATAGGTGTCCTTATAAGATCTTTATACCTTATTTTCTTTTCTTTCTCGTTGGCTATGACGTTTTGTCAGCTGGTGCCGAAAATTCGATAACGAACATGGTTCGTTTCTCGAAGTCAAGGAGAACTATGTCACGCCTCGAGTGTGCAACAGAAACAATTGTCGAGAATATAATGTTAAAAGTATATACGGCACTTCTCATTTTCGACAATTGACTCTATTTTCCTAGAAGCGTTTAGCAGAGAGGTATTTGGGCTAATGCCATAAGAGTGACAGAGTTGGACAACTAGATAGTATGTGTCCTAGATGCTCGGGCTCTGCATGACACGCTCTGCAGCTATCATCGGGAATGTCTTGGCTCAAAATGTGGCGACGGTATGCTAGAGTGGAAATGACACCGTCTTGACATGCCAAAATGAAGCCCTACATGCCCGACTTCAATCCGGGTGATCTAAGGAAAGCAAACGTTAGCTCATACGACATCGACTGATCTTCCACATTTCTGTGGAAAATGCCGTGCATCCTCTTGTCGAGGAGCTGTTCGCGGAAGTTTTTCACTTGTGCCTTTTTAATCCGGGCCTTCAGGAGTGAGTTTTCAAGATGGATAAGAATTGATGCATTTAGCTCACCCCTAATATTGAAGTCAAGGCCGAGTGTTTCAGCAGCCTCCTAGCCTCCTAGACGGCGTGAGATGTAAAGTCGCGGAACAGAAGACCTAAGATGCATGCTTTTGTTAATGTGCAAAACCTTCCATGTCCTGACATCAAGGGATCTGAGCCCATCCTTCGTCCCTGGAACCACTCCAAATGAATAGAGTACTACCGGGACGGCAAGCATCTTCGTTGCAGATACTTTGTTCCTCGCCGACAGTTCGGGAGACCAAATCTGCCGGATGAGACGTTTGTATCTGCTTCGGAGAGTATCCTTTATAGATGTCACGTCCTGACTGCGGCTCTGTGGCACGCCCAGGTATGTATAGGTCTCTCCAGCGCTAAGGTATCGTATAGCGCTTCTGTCCACGAGCTCAGGGTCTTCGGGGATGCCATTAAATTTCCCTTTCTTTAAATTAACCTTGGCGCATTTCTCTAACCCGAACTCCATTCCAATCTCTTGAGTATATACTCTTTGACAATGTCTAGAGCTAGATGTAGTTTCTCTTGATTTCTAGCATAGATTTTGAGATCATCCATGTAAAATACATGAGTGACCTTGTGCTTTCGATCTTCAGGTTTTCTGCAGAGGTACCCTTCGGAATGGCGAAGTGCGAGAGATAGTGGCAATAATGTGAGGCAAAAGAGGAGAGGGCTCATGGTGTCGCCCTGAAACACAGCTCTCTGAAAGGTGACACTCTTAGTGATCATACGATGTTTTCCAGATAAGATAGTAAATCTGATTTTCCAAAGCGGCATTTATCTCTCTATGCACCTCACTATGTGTGGATGAACCTTTAATCTTTCCAACAGACAGATGGTAAGTCTAGGGGAGGTTGAATCGAAAGCTTTCCGGTAATCAATATAGGCCATGGATAGGCATCGCTGATAGGATGCTGCGTCTTTACAAAAACATCCATCGATGAGCAGGTTCCCTCGACATCCTGCTACGCCTTTCTTTGAGCCACGTTGTTGCTAAGTTGCCCGTCTTCGGCAGGAGCACTGTGCGCCCTTCAACCAACCAGTCCGGAATAGGCTCTTCCGACTTTATATATGAGGTGAAAATTCGGGCCAGATGCTGGTGGGTTGAAGGAAACTTCTTCCACCAGAAGGTCTTGATACCATCTAGACCCGGAGCGGAATAGTTCTTCATGCCTCTCAATACGTTTTTTACCTCCTCGGTAGTGATAGGTGGGCATTCCTCCTCAGCTGTTATGAGGGCATTGCACAGCTCCTTGAAGCTATTTATGTTCTTTGAGCCTTCTTCAAGTGGATAATGGACTTCGTAGACTTCTCTCCAAAATGCTTCGACCTTCTCTGTTTTGGGCGAATGGTCGACAGTAACTGGAGGGTCTTGAAAGAGTCGAGATGGGTCAGACAAAAACTGTTGATTTTCTCTGACCCACCTCTCTCTCCGCTCTAGACTTCTCGTAGCTTTAGATAGTACTCGTATTCTGTCAACAATATGCTGCCTGATGGTCAGTAGCTTGGAGTTGTCGAGTGTGTGATGACGGATCCGCAGTTCGCATGCGAACTGTCGAACCTTGGCAGTGAAAGTCCTTGTCAGATGTTATGTAGTCAATCACACACTGAATGCGGAACGCGTACTGCCTTGCCCAGCCTATCTTTGTGCTGAGTTGATGTATCCGTCTTTTGCTCTTATGATCAACCGTTGGTTTTGTTTTACGGTTTGCATCAGCCAAAGCTCTCGCTGCATTATACACACTACAACTGATAGTCCAGAGGTCGGATTCTTCGGAAAATCTCCACGAAGCTCTTCATCCAGTTCAGTCAGATCTTTAGGCTTGGGAGAAGCCTGAATGTTGATGTTTCTCCGTGTCTTGAAGCATTGTTCTTCCTCTATTGGATGCCTGTTCGCGTCTGGTCTCAGTATCGCCTCTCTTTCTCTGTTGCCGGCTTGTTCTGGCTGCAGTTGAGTAGGCGCTCCGCTTATATAACCCCTTTTCCGGAGTTCTTCGGCACGGTTTCGCAGACGTTTATGCGAAAAATGCGAGAGCTCTGGATGTTTCTTGCACCACAGAGCATGCAGTCGCGCCATGTAACCGCTTCGCTCAAGGGCTATAATGGTATCATAGCACTCTAGCCGGTCGTCCCTCAGTCGGTCCGTCCACTCAAAATAATTGAGACGTTGTTGGTCCATCGTATTGTCTCCATTGTGATTGGATATCCCAAACCTTGGGTATTCGGCATTGTTATCCGGCCATTGTCGATTGTTTTAAACCGCATTTACTACTGAGTTTGGTGTTGTCATTGTTGTTCCCGCAAGCAGCTAGGGAAAAGGGTTCGTTCATCCTTGTAGAGCCCCGCATGTAAGGATAAGGCTGTATACTCTGAGAGATTGCCTGGTATCCCAGAGTCACCGTTTGAGACACCTCACCCAGGTGCCATTCAGCTTTCGGCACGGTTGTTACGCCTCCGCTTAAGGGTTATTCCTTCGGGACCATCCCTGGACAATTGTCCGCGACTGCTCATTAATTATTGTAACCATATTCAGCAGGAACCCTTGGTACAGGGACCCTCTATCCGTGACCCGAGGACGCGTTCGGTGGCTTTGTCATAGGCCCTTCGATTCGATTCCCAAGGAACCAAAACCGAAACCGAAGTAGTATATAGTAGTAAGTAAGTATATATATATATATATATATATATATATATATATATATATATATATCGCTATTGCGCGCTTCGCGGGCTAATACTCTCTTAGTAAGCTTCATCATTATGACCTGCTTTTGGTTTAATTATGTCACTTTTACATAAAAAGAACTAATTTACTTAAGGTTCTATCGACCTTATGGAACACATTCTCATCAAGACACTCGCGCTTCGCGCTCGATATTTGCTTTAAATATCATGTGAACCTCGCGCTTCACGCTCGTTTCTGTTCATCGTATAATAGAAAATCAAAAGTTTGAGCGCGTTTGCTGCGCACAATATAGTCTTCGCGCTTCGCAACAACCATATGTTCTGACAAGACCGATGTTCTGTTCAATGTTCTTCAGATAAACATGACTAAAGTTGTATTTGATTTAAAATGAAGAAGCTAATTCCTTTACTTTAGCGTATATTTCCGTATCTTTATAATAAATCCTACAATCAGAAAGATTTTTTTCCAACTATCTGAAAAGGGGAGAAAAAAAGTATCTAAGTCGTTTTTGGAACATATATCTTGCTTTTTCATTCATAATCAAACCGGCCCCTCGACTACCCTGTGATTCCCTATCTACTCCTGACCATATTTCAAAACCGTCTTTCAACACCCCATTTTCTATGTTTCTACTTTCGCATTCCTTTTTCTTTGTCTCAGGTACACATACAATATCTAGCTTCCTACGCGCATAGTTTTTCGTAATTCTCTTATCTTAAGATCATTCGCCCCCCTAGCATTCCAGACACCCAGTCACCATTCATCAGCTGAAACTCAACCTTTACGTTTACCGTGTGTATGCATTTCGTCAATCAAAGTTTCAGTCCATTCCGAGGCTACTTTATTGTTTGTATTGTTCATGTTTAGATTGTACACCGAACTACCACCTTTATGCACGACATTTGTTTTGCGAGTCGAAATCATGTCCAAGTTAAGTAGTTATTCGTCGTACGGTGGAGAGTCTAGTTGTAACTTTAGTCCCACCAAAACTTCTGTTACTGGGAGGGGAGATGAGAATGTAAAAATACAAATTTTCAAGTACCATGAGCATTAGTGATGTTTATTTTATTGTTTTAATCGTTAGAAATAGTATTGAGAACATAAAAAAAATAAAATATTGTGAAAAAATACAACCGAGATGAAAAATAAAGTAAATAAGCAAAGTTTTGATGAGAATGTGTCCGCTTATCGGGCTGATTTTTTCACTGTTAATGTTATTTTTTACGAATAAAACAAAAACTACACATTCTGTCAAAAAGTGACCAACAAATTTGTAGATCTTTTTTGAGTGCACAATTTTTGTGAAATCATCATTTGTCGTATCTTGCATAGTTTGACCGTAAAATTAAATTTTTGGATTTTTCATTATTTTTTGTGCAATAAAAATGTGAATTTTCGATTTTTCAAGAAAATTCAAAAAGTCGTTATGATAATCTTGTAGGGCGTGCAAAAAGAAACACTTTTCTTGTCGTGACTTTTTTTCGTATCGTGCGTTGTTTGGCTGAAAACGTGAATTTTCGTTTTTTCTTTTGGATTTTGAAAATGCTGTAACTCTGAAAATTTTCATTTTATCGAAAAATGTAATGAGAATAAAATATTTGAATTTTTGATTACTATAAGCGGCCGTACATATAATTTCCAAATATTGAAAAAAATGGTCTAAACAATTTTCAAAATGCTCTCACTTTTTGAATTTTCATCCAAAATGGCTGGCTAACGAACTTGACGTTTAGTTTAGGAGACTAAAAGAGTATACCAAAGGCCAGTCCAATCGGTCAATTCTTTCGAAAGTTATCGTGCTCACAGACAGACTTCTTTTTTTTTTCATTCTTCAACATTCAACATTCTTCAACAACTCTCGAAGAGTGCGGACGTGCTGAAGGGTCGCTCTGTGTTTTCGTAGATTTTGAAAGTGTTTATTTGAATATTTAATTCGGAAAAAGTGCATATAGTGGCAGGTTGGTGACCCCAAACTCGCCCCTAAGTGTTAGGTTTGTGAAATGCACCCCTGAAGTGCAGAAGCGCAAAAAATATTGTGCATCATATGTATCAAATACGTATATCACAGCTTATAAACGTAATTGAAGGAAAAGTGGATTCGTCGCTTGTCGGAAGGATTTACATTAAGTGAGGTGATAATTATTTGCATTTACTA
>CAKNYM010025887.1:0-12807 GCA_932195095.1 Andricus curvator | reverse complement strand
TCAAGTGATTTCAGTGACTTCATGTGAATTCAAGTGACTTCGCGCCAATGACTTTAACGAAGGTGTACACCTGACTTCACGAGCGCTAAATACATATCTCGAAACACATTGTCGTCGAAAACCGGATTGATTGCGACACTGCATGAATATAACTTTTAGTGACTGTTTTCAGGTTCTTTATCTATTAATAAAGACTTGTGAATTTTCTCCACCATCAATTTTGTATAACGGAATTTCCAAATAAATAATTTTTCATCATAAAATTTATTTCTAAATGTTTCTAAATATTATTGATAGACGAGAACATTTCAATTGTAAATAATTGTTTAAAATTGGGAAATAATTCTGTTCTTAATATTTCGCTACCATATTATAATTTCTAAACTTTTTTACATTTTCAAAGAGTTAAGATAAATTAATTTTTTTTAAAGATTTCTGGAAATAATTTAAATGGTTTAGGTCTAATTTTAA
Organism: Andricus curvator; assembly: GCA_932195095.1. Classification (NCBI taxonomy): domain Eukaryota; kingdom Metazoa; phylum Arthropoda; class Insecta; order Hymenoptera; family Cynipidae; genus Andricus; species Andricus curvator. The sequence continues at coordinate 12,336 of CAKNYM010025887.1, read as the reverse complement.
AAGAATAATTTTAAGTGTTCATGATTTCAAAATGTGTTAAAAAAGAATATGGAAGACTAAGAAAATTCTTTTCATTTTTCAGGGTTTAAAAAAAATGTAGGTAGACTCGACGGTAAACTCAATTTTGCAGGGCGTCAAGAGAATAAAAAAAAATATTCTTAAGATTCATGGGAAAATATGAAATTATTTTTTTCTTAATAAATTCTAAAAGAAAATTGAAAAAGATTACAAAAAATTTTAAATTATTTCCTAAAATTTTGAAAAAGAGTGTAAAAGATTTTAAAGCAAAAGTTTGCCATAATACATAATTAGAACAAATTTGAGTGAGTTTAAGAGATACTTAGAACTTTGGAATCTATTCAAAAATAATAAAAACTTATAAGATATTTTATGAATTTTGTAAGGTTTCAAGAAAATAAAATAAAATTCATCAGGTTCCTAGGAAAAATTAAAATGATTTTTTATTAAAAAAAAATAATTTTGAGAGAATATTTAAAAACATTTCATGAACAATTTGAATAATTTAAGAATATTAGAAGTTTTAAAAATTTGAAAAGGTTTAAAACAAGAATTTTCTTAAGATTTATGGGAACATTTTTTATGATTTTTTGTTTTGAAAAATGAACTTGAAGAGAAAATTGAAAAATATTTCAAAACATTTCAAATTATCTCCTTAAATTTCGAAAAAGAGTAGAAGACTTTAAAGCTAAAATGTTTCAATTTGGTAAGATTAAAAAATCAAACAAAAATCGAGTGAATTCAAGAAATATTCAGAAAATTTGAAGAGATTGAAAAAGAATTTTAAACTGTTAAAGATTTTAAAAAATGCCGATTTTTTAAAGATTTCAAACAAAAACTTTAAAAGCTTTTAAAGAATTTTGAAAATTTTCAAGTTGATAAACAAATTTTCTTAAAATTACTAGAAAAATTTGGAAGATTTTAACACAATTTTTTTTACTTTTTGAATGATTTTCCAAAATTTCAAGAAAAATTCCAGTCAGCTAAGAATATTTTCAGGAATTTAAGAGGTTTTGAATAGATTTAAAATATTTTAAAACTTGTAAGCATTTCCGAAAATTTATGAAATATTTTTTTATTTCTTCCAAACTTCTAGAAGTCCTAAATATGTTTCAAAAATTATAATTTTCAAACTGAAAATATGAATTTTCAACAAAAAATTCGACCAAATAGTTAAATTTTTAACCGAAAAAGACAAATTTTCAACAAAATTGAGTTTACCTAAACATTTTTTTAATTCCTAGAAAATTAAAGAATTGTCTTGAAGTCTTCCATATTCTTTTTCCACACATTTTGAAATATTTGAAACTTAAAATTATTATTTTTAATTAAACTTAAACCATTTAAAATTTTCCCAGAAATCTTTAAAAAAAAGTTAATCTCAAAATCTTACGAAATTTTTAAAAAGCTTATAAATTTTTTTATGAATTTTTCAAAATAAGTTTTTCCCATAATTTGATTTTTCTTATATCTCTTTGAACATGTAAAAAAGTTCACAAATTATGGTGTGGTAGCAAAATGTTAAGAACATGATTATTTCCCAATATTAAGCAATTATTTCCAATGTAAATGTTCTCTTCTATCAATAATGTTTATAAATATTTAGAAATAAATTTTATGATGAAGTTAAATTATTTATTTGGAAATTCTCATATACAAAATCGATGGTGCAGAATATTCATAAATCGTTATTAAAAGATAAACAACCTAAAAACAGTCACTCAAAGTTAAATTCACGCAACTAGAACATTGTGCGCGCTACGCGCGCACTAATTATCCTTTCTTTAGAAAAAAATCTACCGAGTGGAATTACTTTACTACAAATTCATTTTTTTGATTGATGATTCATCATTTCAGTTGAAATTTTTTTTTTTTCAAAATTTAACTATTTTGTTAACATTTTCTTAGAATTATTTTTTTAACTCAAAATTGAACTATTAATAATAATTTGAAAATTCAACTATTTGGTCGAAAATTTGTATATTTTGTTGAAACTTTGTCTTTTGTGGTAGAAAATTAATCTTCTTGGTGACTAATTCACCGTTTTGGTTGAAAATTCATGTATTTTGTTAAAAAATATTCTTTTTTGGTAGAAAATTAGTTTTTTTTATTGGACTTTTATTTTTTCAACTAAAGATTTAACTATTCCATTTTTCGTCTATTATAACTATATGTATAAAAAAAATTTCGTGTAAAAAAGAATCATTTTTCTATCCTTAAAATATTTATTATTTTTATAAAAATTCTGGTTAAAATATAAAAAAAAAGAATTAAAAACGAAAAAAAAATTTTTAAATGTACGAGGACGCGAACGCATGACAGCCTGTAGCCTCGAACCTAAACGATTACTCTATCGGTGCTTGCTTGATCACTTTACAATTGGACCGATATTCATTGTGCGCGTATTTCTTTCAATTCTTTTTTTTTTCTCGTGAACCGCTTTGTATCTGAGTCTAAGCAAACGATTTGAGCTTTTTTCATCTCAAATTCAGCTCTCTTCGCTGGCAAAAGATGATTAAAATCTGTGTCCCCCGCCGTTACGCGCACTCCCCTTGTTAGGTTCACGCAATGAAATTAGGTTCACGCAACGTAAAATTAAGATAGCAATAAAAAATCAGGACATGTCCTGATAAACCAAAACGTGTGGTTAACCTCACCATTTAAAAAAGGTCAGTGACCTTTTTCATACGTGATTTGATATTTTCATTCTTGAGGCAACTACTTACCGACTGAGCCTTACAAGAAGCTTACATGCCTTACAGCTTCTGTAAAAAAAAAGCTAGTGGCATAGAGGGCGTACTGACCACCATAAACTTTCAAACTAATTTTCAATTTTTCGCCACTTACAAATTATTTATGAAATAAACTTTTGTAATTTCCTACAAACAAGGTTAGTTCCGGGACACTAGTTACTATGTTTTTTTGCTTGTCCTAAGTTTTTGGCCCAAAATCTTGTGTAGTTTGAAAGTAAAGCTGGGGAGAATTGTGACACACATAACCTCAAAATACACACACATTAAATCAAATTTAGCAAAATTAATTTTTTTTTTAATTTTTCCGCAAAAGCAGAGTTCGCGGACGTTCGTTAGCATGTTCGCTATCATTCCCCAAATTTTTAAGACAAAATATTTATTATTGTAGGAAAAAAGCCGGGGGAACCTAACACTCGTAAAATCGATAATTTTTTAAGTATCACATGCCCTCCCACTTTAGTTGATATCCTATCGACTCAACATGTAGAAATCACGTTTAAAAATAGTCCAGTTTTTAATAACAAATGAGTTTTTATGAAAACTAATCATTATTTTAAGCTGAAGTTTTGCACAATTTTTAAGAGTGGCACGGGGCATTTTTTTTTTAAATTTTAATCTTTTTGCTACATTATTGCAAAAATAATTGTATATTTAAAAAAGGCAGTTTCGGACGGTTTTTATTTTTTTCCAAGTAAATAAATGAATGAATCTTAACATACGATCCATCATTTTTTAGATATTTTTGAACCCTAAATTTTTTAACTAGACTTTTTTTCTGTCAGACATATAGGTTCGTTGCAATAAACAAAAAACCTGTGTTTAATATCTTCAACGATTGTTTACACACACGCTGACACTAAAAAAATCTGATGTAAAATTTCAGGTAGCATTTTCTGCTCGAAATGAGTATTTTCAGAGGGCACCTGGACTAAACAAGCTTAAAAATCCAGACATTTACAAAGACCCACGTTGCTTCAGAATAGTGACCTATGTTGCTGCCTACAATGCCATTAGTAAGGTGGTGAATTGTTGTTTCACTTCAGCAAGTTTACAGGTCATAGATGACATCAATAGATTGAGCTTCTGGTCTGGCAGTGTTACTAAAATATTATTTTGTCGAGAAAAATTTCAAAAATCTCGATGATGAAAAAATTTGGAAAAAATCATTCGAAAAAATAAAAAATATAAGGCCATTTAACCACTACATCCACGTTGTTGGCCCTGGGTCAGCCTGAAAGTGATTTACAAAACTCATACAGAGGCACGCAAAAGAATAAAAATCTCGTAGAGCCCAATGCCTCACAGCAGGTTGGATCAAGATATTATTTGCTCATTTGATAATCTGTTATGGTTACAGTAGCTATGAAGTCAAATTTTGGATCCATTTGCATTAAACTTTTTCCACTTGGAGACCGTTGTGACCGTTCTTGCATCCAACTGCTTATGAAGTATGAAATTTTTAAAACAACATCAAGAAAATTAATAGTAGCAAATTGAGAATTACTAAAAATAATAGGTCAAGTAGTCGTACCGATTATTATTATTGGATGATAAACAAAGTATGTATTGTTCACTGTTAAGATTGGTCTCAAAATGAAAGTCCTCAAGCATTGTTGGAACAGATATGCTAAGAATCCAAATTCCTTGTCCCACTCAAACTGAATTATTGTAGAAAATACAGAATATCTAACTAATATGAATAGAAATTGTCCTAGAAAATTGAGAAATGATAAGGATATTAATCAGGGGAATAATACGAATAGATGGTTAAAGATTCAGATTAGTGAAATTAATTTCAGAATTAATAGAACGATTATGAAAACCAATACAGTTCGAGTTAGGACCAAATCCTCACTTTTTAAGGAATCCTAACCAATCCCAACGAACCAGGTTAATAAACCCAACCAATGTAAAAAATTCCCAGATTATCGAAGCAAATTTTCACGAGGATATTCACAAAAATTATGAACATTTCTTTACTTGAAAAATTATCAGCCTTTGAAAATGTCCCATCCCAAGAATCTAATGACATCGAAGGAACACAAGAATCAGCTAGCTATGGGGCCGTCCACAAATCCCGTGACGCTAAAAATAGTCCAAATTTACCCCCCCCCCCCCCCCCTTGAAAGGCGGGGGCGATCCTGAGACCCCCCCCCCCCCCGCCGAAGGGTCATGTGACGAATTGTCGTACCCTCCCCCCTCCGTTCCTATTGGGATGGGGAAAAAAAATTTCATTTGAATATTATTATTGATAATACTCAAAATAAAAACAAACTGTTGAGGAAACATTTTTTTTCGTACCTGATACAAGAAACTGACGAAAAATAAAACGAATAAGCAATTTCATTTGATTTACTTTGTCACGTGATGTTTAGACCCCCCCCCCCCCCGCAACAAATCGTGACGCCCCCCACCCCCCTCTAGCGTCACGAGATTTATGGACGGCCCCTATGGTAAATCTAGAACTAACATTTGGCCAGTTTTGAGAAAGACGGCTTTAAAAAAAATTGTAGCTGGGGTTATGGCTCAATTCTCGCCTCCTATAATTAATTTTTATATTTTGCTTTATAATTATTTGAATGTTTATATATTCCATTCCCTGGTAAAATTTTTGTCAATTGTGCGATAATAAACACTTAATATGCTTTTTCCCAATTAAAAACTCACATTTTCGGAGCTTTTTCGCATAAAAAGGTAATTTTTATAAATTTTATAAATTTAATAATTTATTTAAAATGAGAATAACGGCGAAATTTTTTGTTGATATTTTTATTTCGAATAAAATATCGCGAATTACAATAAGAAAAATATTGTAGAAAAAATTAAAACTAGAATTCAGTCAGTCATTAAATGTTGATTATCACGTAATTAACGAAAATTTTACGAGGGAATCGAATATATAAACATTTACATAATTGTAAACAAAAAATTAAAAATAAATGCAGGCGGCAAGAACCGAGCCCGCAGCCTCTGCGCGAAACCACGGCGCTCAACTGCTGAGCTACTCGACGACTTGGGAGACGGCTTTTTCAAGTCCATAAGCCCAGCGACAATTTTCTTCAAGTATTTTTTCTCAATCCAGGCCAAATATTGGAATCTAGGAATTTCACAATTTTACTTTGGGGCCATGACCTTTCTTTACAAAAAGTAGGAATCAAAACATTAAACACCACCTCTGACTAAAAGTTCCAAAATTTAAAATATAATATTTGATCGATATTCCCGATACTTGTAATGACTTCCTTGGAGTTGTGATTCTCGTGGACATATTTGAAAATTATATAAAAGTCATTTCATTGGTAGATGGAATTTTTCAAACAGGAAATAAGATGGAAATATTTTTTACTACAATTTATAACTTTAGCACTTATTTGCAGAGGATACTAGAACCTCATACGCGCGCGTCCAAATAATTTGAATACAATTATTTTATTTGGAAATGAAGTTCAATAAAATAACATGAAATTAATTATTACTTCAATAACTTTTATTTGTATGTGGCTTCGCATGAGTACCCTCTAACAGTGCAGAATAAATAATTGTGCAACTCTAAACATTTTCATATAACTTTAAAAAAACCTCTAAAATGTCGGCGCGTACAAATTTTCATAGAAATACACAGTAAATGATCTCGACTCGAGAAGAGTCCAGATGTCAAGCCATTTCGAGCACGCATAGCACTCGGATGGATGACCATCTGCGACGTACGACCGCGTTGTGTATTTGCTGCGTTTTAACTAATGTCGAGCGAGAGGTTTGACGCCGAGGATGACTGTATGCATTCAATGGGTGTGGTCGAATTTCTGTCTTCAAATTCGACTGTCGAAAAGTCGGCTGAACTCAGGAGGTGGTTTTCTGTAGTTTTCCTCTCCTCTGGCCAAATCTCCAGGCAAATGCGAGCACTTCTACTAAATTCGCATGCAGCCACAAGTTATCACTGGGTTTCATTAAATTCATACAGTGATTCTAAGCCCTCTGTTTCACCGGGGTTTTAAAAATAAAAAGGCATAGTGCAATACGTAATAATAATACCGGTTATATGTTCGATTGAGTGCTAAATCACAGTAACATATATGGAAAAATATATTGCAAGAGAAAAACTATTCCATAAAATCTTAATTAAGCAAAAGAGATTATTCAAGTACTGGAAGAAATTAACAAAAGGAAAAAAGACTGCAATTAATTAAAAGAAATTTTTTTTACCACTATGAATTTTTTATGGTTTTTTAATTCTTATTAAATATATAGTGCATATATTTTCTTATAAAAATGAATTTGTTTAAAATGTTCAAATGGTTTCAATTTTAATATTATAGTTTAGATAGTTTAAACAGGTTATAGCTGCGTGTATGTTTTTATGTAAACTAAAAAATAATCAAACTCTGAATTTCTTTATGAAAAATATTTGAATAAATATTCATTGTTGTAAATTTTCAAAGTATCATGAAAATTGTTTAAATAACTAATAAATCTTGGAAACTTGAGAAGCATAATATAAAAAAGTCATCGGAAAGATATTCTTAGTTAATTTTGTAAAAAATTGAGCCTATTCATTGAAAACAGCCAAACTCTATATATATATATATATAAATTGTTTAAATATATATACCATTAAGCCATTTCCCTTTCAGGGGAGGCGTGACACTACCCGATTCGGGTAGTGTTTCTAGGTTTTTCTTGTAGTTATAAATAACTACAAGTGTGGGCTCACCACACCCACGATGTGCCAACAGCACTCAGTATTCTTGAATGGTCACTCATCCAAGTACTAACCGCGTCCAACGCTGCTTAACTTCAGTGATCTGACGAGAACTGGGGTTTTCAGCGTGGTATGGAAGAATAATTAATAATTATTGTAAATATGAAAAGTATCGAGAAACGAGTTATTGGAAATACAATCTTTATTGATTCCAGAAACAAATTGAGCCTATTCTTTAAAAAATAACGAAACTCTTAAGTTGTTTATTAACATTTTTTCAATAATTAATAAAGCTTGAAAATTCGTAGAGAATTATGGAAAAAAGTCATCGGAAAGATATTCTTAGTTAATTTTGAAAAAAATTGTAGCTATTCCTTGAAAAACAGTCAAACTCAGAATATGCATATAAAAATTGCTTAAATAATTAATAATTATTGTAACTTTACAAAGTCTCGTAGAAAAGAGTTATTGGAAATACATTCTTGGTAATTCCGTAAACAAATTGAGCCCCTCTGTTGAATAATGGCCAAACTCTTAATTTTTTAATCGAAATTGTTTGATTAATTAATAATTCTTGTAAATATACAAAGTAACATAGTGACACCCAGGAACCCGAACACCGATAATAAAAGGGTTCGAGATGACAATCTTGTCAAAACAAGTTCCTGCGCACTTTTTTTGATTTGGTTCCACCGGAAGGCAGATACCGTGGGGAATCAAGTTACCGGGATCTTTTTGGGGGTCGTATGACGATAGATTCCAGCCATGCTTTCGGGCTCCCCCGGATGGCTTTGACGTCGGTGTTCGGATGCCCAGCGTGGTGGTGATACCGCAGTTCGTTTTCCCTCACGGATGAAAACTGCCCTCAGGGCCTGCTACTTGTGAGGAGACCCGTACGGATGTAACCAGGGTTGACTATGAGCAACCGGGTCGTTCTGGACGAAAGTATGAAGGAGAGAACCTGGATCCTCGTGAAAGGACCGTAGGATAGAGTAAGAACCTCGATCCTCGAGAAAGGACCGTAGGATTGAGTAAGAACCTCGATCCTCGAGAAAGGACCGTAGGATAAAATCAGTACCTCGATCCTCGAGAAAGGACCGGAGGAAAGAATAAGAACCTCGATCCTTGAGAAAGGACCGTAGGAAAAGATAGAACATCGATCCTCGAGAAAGAACCGTAGGAAAGAGTAAGAATCTCGATCCTCGAGAAAGGACTGTAGGAAAGTGGAAGAACCTCGATCCTCGAGAAAGGACCATAGGAAAGTGGAAGAACCTCGATCTTCAAAAAAGGACCGTAGGGAAAGTTAGAACCTCGATCCTCGAGAAAGGACCGTAGGAAAAGTTAGAACCTCGATCCTCGAGAAAAGACCGTAGGAAAGAGTAAGAACCTCGAACCTCGAAAAAGGACCGTAGGAACAGAGAGAACCTCGATCCTCGAGAAAGGACCGCAGGAAGGGATAGAAACCAGATTAGAAAGAGATTAAGTTCATTATAAATTGACCCTTGCGGCTAATTAATTTTTTCAGCTCAGCGTGGCGCATCCGAGCGAGAAAGGACCGGAAAAAACCAAACTCCGTAACTGTCACTTTACTAACAGTTCTTTATTAAATGTTCCACACACTTTCCGTTTAGTCCACGAAGGACTCACATTCTAGCACTGTAACAATCACTCGGGTTACCATTCTTGATTAAATATCAAAAGTCATAATAGTTTAGTCCGCTATGGACTAACGTTCCACGGCGAAAGAATCGAAATAAGAATTTATTTCACCGGCGGGCAAAGTTTTCCGTAGTACATACGTCGCGAGAGATATCACGATGGCTCAATGGGCGGATTTCGTCTGAACTGCTGCGTAGTTCGGAAGGTGTGAGGTGCCGAGGTCCTCACCTTCCGGCGAACCGATGGGAACTGAACTGCGAGCCTGTCCACTGCCGCTCGCTGGGCGGACGGTGCTCGCACGGCGGCTAGACTCCGTACTAGGATAGTCTACATCGTCGCCACTAGTAACGTCGCTGGTGCGCGGCAAATATTCAAATACTTAATATTGTCCATTGTGACGAATGGCCAAGAAAATAATTATATATTCCAATACTTTAAGATGTCGGCCAAAAAACCTAAAGTGTTTTTTAGCGGACGTCAATCCACAGGGTGTTTTCTTGGCTTTTAGTCCCATATTGGGTAACCTTTAAAAACGGAAAATACAATATCTACATCTAAAGTCGCATATGATAGCAAAAACTTTTCCTAACTAAATAGTTTGGAAACGATATTCTAAATGAGAGTAAAGCTAATTAAAACTAGGTATAAAAAGGTATAAGTACAACAGTATACAAAAAACACTTATTATCTAATGCTGCATCCTTAACTTCTAAGTTTACTTATAATTTATGTTAACCTACAAAACTTATGTAATCTAAAAATGTTATTTATCGCGCGATAACTAATCTAAAGTTAAAAACAAGAAAATTCTTATGATCTGATCATGGAACTTACATTACTATATTTTACATTTAGTACCGAGGTCGAAGATTGTATCGTAGATTCCCACGATTACGGATGGATTCTTTATTTTCCGTAGACCGCTTCCTAGGCCGCCCTCTACGGCATTTCTTAGCCGGAGGGTTTTCTAGATTGTCCAATCTAGACTCTTCGTTGTCACCTTCAGTATCATGGCGATTATCAAAAGAGACGAACGCTGGCTACTCATTTTCCACAGAGTGCTTGCTAGGCCGCCCTCTGCAGCGTTTCTTAGCCGGAGGGTGTTCTAGATTATCCAATCTAGACTCTTCGTTGTCACCTTCAGTGTCCTGGATATCATGGGGATTATCAACAAAGACGAACGCTGGCGACTCATTTTCCACAGGGTGCTTCCTAGGCCGCCCTCTACATTGTTTCTTAGCCGGATGGTGTTCTAGATTATCCAATCTAGACTCTTCGTTGTCACCTTCAGTGTCCTGGATATCATGGGGATTATCAACAGAGACGAACGCTGGCGACTCAGTGACCTGAGGATCTGGTGTACTCATTGGGGGTCGGGTTTGTGTATCGACAACTTGGGCAGTAGTGGGGCTGATCATCGATATCTCAGAGGTGAGCTCAGCGTTCCAGGTTGCAGAGTGGCTGACCTTCGGTGGAGGCACTGGCTCGAGTTGCGGAGTAACACTGGGGTTGCTCTGTTGAGTAATTTCGGATTTACTCTTCCTGGCATACGCAGGATACATTTGGGTGGTGTGCATTTTCGTGACGCGATTGCCTAGATCTATTTGGTAGACTTCTCCACTGATTCGCTTGGTCACGCTAAATGGTCCCTTTCCTAGAGGTGCAAGGGCGGCATTGCAACCTTGCAATTTGTTAGAAAGTTCGTGACTTCGAACATAGACCTGGTCGCCCACTTGATATCGTGGTTTCAGGATCTTGGGTGCTTCTTTCCTAGCTCTCTTCTGCACGTATTCGGCCTGATGTTGCCTTACCTGCACAATCCGGGCGTCCCTAGAAGTCGTATGGGGCGTCTTGGGCGGCGTAGGAAAGGTCCATTCTCCTGGACGTTTGAGCGTTATACCAAACAACACTTGGCCTGGAGAAAGACCCGTAGCGGCGTTGTATCTTGTACGCGTTTGTACAAGATCTGAAGGATATCAAGGTCTCAGTCCTTGTGAGGTCTTATGACGATACGTAAACTCATTCCTTTCTTAATGTCTTGGTTCTTCCGTTCCGTTGGGTTGGCTCGGGGGTGATAAGTAGAAGTCGTCCAAAAAGCTGTTCCCCACTTTTCACAAGCTTGTAGCCAAGTGTTCCCCGTAAACTGGGTTCCGTTATCCGTCAGCAGAGCACGTGGATACCCATATCTACTGAACACTTATCGTTCGACGATAGTGACGACTTGTGGAGCTTTTGCATTTCCAAGGGGGAAGGCCTCCACCCATCTTGAAAAGAGGTCAGTCACAACGAGTAGGAAGGTTTCTCCCCTTGAAGATCTGGGATAAGGTCCCATCAGATCTAGAGCCACTATTTCCCATGGGTTCTGGGGCTGCCTAGGTCGTTGCTGATCCCTGAGTGAGGTTCTGGTGGGCTTGCAACATGCACAGAGACGACAGTTTTGGACATATCTGCGTACATCCTCCCTCATTTTTGGCCAGAAAAAACGTTCTTTGATTACACGAAGGGTTTCATCCATACCTGGATGTCCAGAGAGTCCTGAGTCATGATACTCGTAAAGTACAAGTTCGCGAGTCACAGTGGGTTCGTAAAACAACCAAGGATTCTTTGGTACACCGCTAGACATCCACATGCCACCAGTCTCGTTTAAACGATATTGTTCAAAGAAGGCGGTTGCCTTCGAGGACAGACTAGGCTGCTGCGATAATTTTTTCAACTTAGAGACGATCGTGCTGGTTTCTCGATCCATCTGCTGAGACGTAGAAATTTCGTCATACAGGTCATTTATTTTTATGGTCGCTAGAGAGGGTCTGTGGACCCTGTCACGATCGGCTCTCTCAGGTGGAAGCATACGCTCCTGGTATTGAAGATCTTCATTAAAATCTGGACCAAAAGGGTTCCCAGATAACGCCACAGGGAGCTGATTCTAACTGGTCAGGCAGCGTTCCACGTGAAATCATATTCCCCCAGTAAACATGCCCAGCGTCCTAACTTCGCACGGGTGTCTTTGAAGTTCTTCAACCAGGAGATTGCCTCGTTGTCGGTTATCAGAGTGAAGTGATGTCCCAGGAGATGGCAGGACAACTTCTTCAAGGCCCATACAACGGAAAGACACTCTCGTTCATTCTTCTCGTAGTGGGCCTCAGTATAATAATAATTGCAAATAAGTATCTCCATATACTTGTTCCCAGAAGACTTGAATCTCTTCTC
>CAKNYM010025883.1:0-17212 GCA_932195095.1 Andricus curvator | reverse complement strand
CTGGGGGCTATTGACATTTTTTTTTAGATGGCAGTTGCTCTCAGTGGAACCCTGCGGTGGTTGTTCAACTCTTTTTTCAAATTATATATAGATGATTTCAGAATTTTCTCTTTAAAATATTAAAAGAAATTTTCAATTAATTTTAGTAATTTGAAAAGACTACAGAATATTTTGAAGAAACGTTGACATTTTGAGGCCTTTTAAGGGATTTCATAGACTTGAATTTTTGTAATAATTTTAATAATTTTTAAAAGGATTTGTTCACAACAATTCAGAAATTTCACAATATATCAAAGAATTGTAGATACTCAAAATTATTTCCAAGAATTTGAGAGATTTTTTCGAGATTTTAGACTATTTATAATGATTTGAAAAAAAATTTTATTTATTTTTATAATATGGAAGTATTTCGAAGAATTTTGAAGAATTGGACTGTTTTGGAGTATTTTGAAAAAGATTTTTAACAGATTAGAAAAAAATTCTAGAAGAGATATTTTAAAATTTTCCTCAGAGTATGTTAACAGATTTCAAAGCTAAAATAACCGTCTACTCTAACAGCCAAAAAAAAATGAAGAAAGAAACATGAAACTTGACGGCCTCGAATTGTACATGTGCGAATTTTAAAACTAGTCAACAGCGCGTCTTTACAGGAAAAGGTCCTATCACCTCCCAGTCTCAAATCAAATAAACTATAAATTCTTAAAAAATAAAAATTTAAATCTCCCAGTAATCTGGTATATTCTTGCGCGATTATTTTGAAATTATTTTCCCGTTCACGAACAATTTAATTCACTTTCAATCAAAAAAAAGTATCACAAAGTGGAAGTCAAAAGTGCACATTATCTAATGGCAGGAATTTTCGAAGACAAAAAGCGAAATAATTGAGGCAGCTATTTAAGATGAGTATCTGAAGTACTATTAATTTTTAAGATAAAAGGAACCTCAGATTTTAAACTTTAAGTGATGTTTGCGATTTTCATAAATTGAACTATTTTGATTATGGGGGGGGGGGCCGGACACTATACTCTTTTTATATTATAAATCATATTGCAACAAAACACTTTATTCGTACATTTGATGGAAAATTCAAAAGTTAAACGAAAATAATTAAATTTATATACATCTCCGGTGATTTTGAATTATTTTGAGGTATTCGAGGGAATTTTGAATTGATTTTATTGGTCTAAAAAGAATTCAGTCTGCCGGGTCCCATGTCCTGTTGCCGCGGGCCGGCGCGGGGGGATATCCAAAGGAACTTTGGATTTAACTTCTAATACAACGCTGCTGAAGGCTGGTGATCCTCTCAGCATAAAACACCAACCAATTCAGACTCTCGGTTTCCATTCTCTGTCCTCACCCCCTCCTCCAGTAACAGGAGTTTTGGTGGGACTGACGATACAAGTAGACTCTCCGCCATACGACGAATCACTACTTAACTTGGACATGATCTCGACTGGCAAATCAAATTTCGCGCATAAAGGTGGTAGCTGGGTGTACAATCTAAACAATGAATAATGCAAACAATAAAATAGCCTCGGAATGGACTGAAAGTTTGATTGACGAAATGCATACATACGCTAAACGTAAAGGTCGAGTTTCAGGCGATGAATGGAGACTGGGTGTTTGAAATGCTAGAGGAGTGAATGATCTTAAGGTAAGAGAACTACGAGAAACTATGCACGTAAGGAAACTAGATATTTTATGTTTACCTGAGACGAAGAAAAAGGGTTGCGAAAGTAGAAGAAACATAGAAAATGGGGTGTTGAAAGTCTGTTTTGAAATATGGTCAGGAGTAGGTACTGAATCACATGGTAGTCAAGGGGTCGGTTCAATTATGAATGAAAAAGCAAGACAGCATCTCAAAGATCATGATTTTGTATTTTCCAGATTGTTGTGGGCTAGAATGAAGGTAGGAATCAGAAGATTATTTATCATAGCGTGCTACGCTCCACTTAATGGCGATCCGAGAGAAGTCAAAGACGCCTTCTGGGATACTTTAAATGATACAATAAGTACATGCGATTAAGGTGAAAGAATAATTCTGCTAGGAGATATGAACAGATGGGTCGGCGTCCAGCGTCAGGATACAGATACAGAAAGGGTGCTGGGTCAGTTTGGGGATCCAACAAGAAATTATAACGGGGAAAAATTAGTTAGCTTATGCTTAGAAAAGGGCCTATTTATTACAAATACTTGGTTTCGACATAAAATGATCCACACGTACACCTGGTGTAAAGGAAATAACCACAGTATAATTGGCTTCGGTATTGCGGAGGAAAGACCAAGAAAACTAGTAAAAGTTACAAGATTCATGAGGGGTTCCGAATGCAATACTGATCATTACCTTTTTGTCTCCAAATAAACTTAGGGCGGGGATGGAGAACAAAGAGAACAAAAAAACTAAACAAACGCGAATCAAGATTGAAAATTTACAGAAACCAGAAGTGCGAATAGATTTTCAGAATAAGATAAACGAACGCATAGATAAGGAAACTGGGGAGGCGCTTAGAAGCAATAAAGATGTAGATAGCGCTTGGAGTATGTTACGGGATATCATTGTTAAAACTGCGACCGAAGTATGTGGTACGGCGGTTGTAGGAAGAAAATCTGGTGATGCATGGTGGAATGATGAAATTGAGGCAGCCCAACAATTGAAAACCCAATTGAAAAAGTCTGTGTCACTGAGGTTGGAGATACAATTAAGAACTTAAAAAACGGTAAGGCTGCTGGTTTAGACAGTATTAGCGCTGAAATGCTTAAATACGGTGGCGAGTACATACCTCACAGGTTGTGCGAATTGATAAAATGTATCGAGACGGCAGAAGTCCCAGAAGATTGCACAAAAGCGATTATCGTACCAATATACAAAAGAAAGGGAGATAAAAGCAACTGTAATAATTACAGAGGTATCAGTTTATTAAGTACCGCGAGTAAAATATACTCAAAAATATTTATTCGCAGGGTAATGAAAATTACAGAAGAAAAGATATGGGAAGTCCAAAGTGGATTTATGTCAGGAAGATCATGTTCAGATCAAATATTTAGCCTAAGACAGATTACAGAAATTTGACAAGGTAAATAGAAGTAAACTTTGGGAAGCCTTTAAAGAGTACGGAGTCAATGGATGGCTCCTACAAGCAATAAAAACAATATATACAAGTAGTAAAGCGAGTGTAAGGGTTAATGGGAAACTGAGTGACTGGTTCGATATTATGCAAGGCGTGAAACAAGGATGCGTTATGTCCTCATAGCTATTTATCATATTTATGGATAAGTGTCTAAGAATGGCCCTCTTCGACGAAGAAGGTGTAGATCTCGAAACAGTGAAGGTACGTGGGTTATCTTTCGCAGATGACAAGATTTTTATGGCAGAATCAATCGAGGACTTGCAAAGAATCTTGAATAAACTTAATACAAGCATGAAGAACATGAGCCTGAAAATTAACGTGAATAAAACAAAAATCATGGTGTTTGAAGGAAAAAGTGAGACAACAATGTGCAACATTGTCCTAAATGATGAGAGATTAGAACAAGTTGACAAAAACGTATATCTGGGTAGCCTATTCACTAGCGACGGAAAAATAGATCGGGAGTTAGATGGGCGCATAAATGAGGGTAAGAAGGTTATCGGTAGAGGAGGGTCCATTTTCAGAAATAAAAACATATAAAAAAAAGCTGAAATGGCTATACATAATTCTATATTTGTACCGACTGTACTATACGGTAGCGAGACATGGGTCTGTCAAGAAAAGGACAACAGCAAAATTATCGCGATTGGCATGAAACTTCTGCGCACAATATGCGGGAAAACACTGATGGACAAAGTCCGAAACGAAATAATCCTCAAAGAATGTGGTGCAAAAGAGACAATAGTTGACTTATGGAAAAGAAATGAGTTAAGATGGTTCGGACATTTTTTTTTACAATGAGAATGGCGAAAAGCTTTACGCACTAACCACATTTGGACTTTAGGGACTGACCTAAAAAACGGCCTTACCGACTAAAACGGACTCCTTATATACCTGCCAACTCATGTTCCCGGAATCCGCTTTCGCCTTACTTCAGGAACATGGTTTATAGGCATTCTACGTCATGCTTCGGCGTCCCTCTGGTGAGTCCAGCTTGAACTCTATTTGACACCAAACCCAGCCATGATGTCCGCAACGACCTCATTAGTGCACATCTCATAGTCCCCCGCAGATGGTCAGTCCGGGGATTTTCTTCACGAGCAGCGCAGAGGAAGCACTGGGGAATGCTCTCGCACTACGCAGATTTGTGCCCCTCCTTGCCGCACCTTCAGCATAATATGGTCCTATCTGGACCCTTGCATCCCGCTGCTATGTGGCCGAAGCCTAAGAAGTGGTAGCATCTTACAACCTCCGTCTTTTTTCGGACCCTACAGGACATCTAGCTCACCTTTAGATGTCCTGTGCAGATAAGTCTCGCCGCCAGCTCCTCGTTGAGTTCTACCTACGCCATTAGGTGTCCCCTAAAGGCCCTCTTCGTCATGCTCACCTTCACACTGGCCGAATCGATACCACCGAAGTGTTTCTGAACTGCGTCCGTCACCTTTTTTGCGTCTGTTGTTGTGTCGAGATCCATGACCTTAACCTCCATGGGTGGGAAGAGCTCGCGCACGGAGTCACCAACACCAACTGCCTCCCTGATAGCAGGAGACAGCTTTGTCCTGCCGCCTGCTGCACGGCCTCGATGAGGACCTCTCTCTTCCTCGTCTCTCGGACACCTCTGATTTTGACACCAAGGGTGTCCGGTTTCACCTTTCCTTTCAGGTCCTTAAGTACCTCGGCGTAGCTCGAACCCTGAGCCGGTTTTATTAAGACCGCCTCGGGTCGAGTTCGCTTCTGCGGCTCCTTCTTCCTGGTGGTTGTGTGTAAAGAAGTGGACGCTTCTAAATCTAGCCGCTTCGGAGTTGAGGACGCTGCTGCAGTCGTGTGGGTCCTCGTTTTCTCGACGCCGGTCTTGGACTTTGGCTTGTGTCTTTGCTCACATTGGCCTTGTTCGTGTACTTCTTTCCGACTTCCTTTCCAACGTATTTTATCGCATCTTGGAACGAATAATCAGCGAAATTCATGGAGTAGTCCAGCATGTCCGCTGCACGACGCGCCTCACCCAGTCCACCTCTGATTGGCATAAACATATTACTTTTCGAGTCGCAGAAATCCTGCATCCCTTCCAACACACCCTTCAAATCCTCCAGGGCTTTTCGACTCTCCTTCATGTATCTATTCGCCTCCATTATATCTTGTTTAGCATAGTCTTTTGACGGAGGTCAAGCCTCTCCACCACGTCCAATTCACCTCCCAACTCCTCGCACACACTTCGATTTAGATTTTGTTGATTCTCCATTTTATTCCCACGAGTAGCTAGGGAAATATAGGTCCACCCCCGTAGAGCCCCGCATGCGGGAGTAAATTCTAAATACTCTATCTAGGAGGCGACCTGGTATCCTAGAGAACCCGTTCGGAACACCATACCCTGGTGCCATTCAGTCTTTGGCACGGTTGTTAACGCCTTGACTTGGGGGTTTTTCCTTCGGTACCACACCTGGACCATTTTCCGCGACTGCTTATTGAGTAGTGTAACCGTATTCAGCAGAAACCCTCGGTATAGGCCCCCCTATCCGCAACCCGGTGACAGGCCCGGTAGCCTGGTCAGAGGCGCCGGGGGTTCGGACATGTTCAAAGAATGAAAGATGAACGACTGACCAAACAAGTGTATAAAGGTAAAGTGAATGGCAGAATGCCCAGAGGTAGACCGCCGAAAGAATGGTTAGAATCTGTGAATGAGACATGAATCCGAAGAGACATCAGAAGCCATAGAAACACGAGAGCTCGCATGCAAAAATGCATGGACCTGAAGGAAGCTAGAGTAGTATGCCAGGACAGAAAAGTGTGGCGACAAATAGTTTGTAAACAGAATGACAATAGAGTGAATGACGCCTGAAACAAAGACCTTGGATACTAATGGGCCCAAGTGGGGAACCACACATAACAATTTTGTGAGGCTCTTCACTTGGGGTCATCGCTAGAGAGATTGATCAGCAACCTGGGTCGGAGCAGTGTTGCGGAACGAACGTGTCATTTAAATAAATAACACGAGAATTCTAGATCAATCTAAATAATCTATACCCCCTACCTCACATTACTCCTTTCCTAACCGAGCAAGTCACGCCTACCTCGAAAGGGAAATGGCTTAATGGTATAATAACATATAGGGGACCGTCATTCCCACCCCCGGACCCGGTTTTTCTCTCTACGGACCTGCTAATACCTTCTCTGATGATAATGTATAAAATTGATTTGTCTTTATTTCTTGATTTTTTCTACTTTTAACTACTATAGTCTGAATTGGTCAATACATTTAATAAAAAGCTTTTTTTACAATGATCTGTGAAATTTCTTGTCTTGAGTCCTTAAAGATTTCATACTAATAGCTATTAGAAGTTTGAGACAATTTAGGCACTTTCTACATCATGTCTGTAGAGATTCATCCCAGTTGACAGTACATGGTTTATTTAAGATTGGAAAAGTTACGTGTTTTAAACAGGTTATCAATTTGATTTAAAACACCATGTTAAAGCTTCAATGCAAATTTAAAATTAAAAGTTCAAAGTCTCGTTTTAATTTTACTGTCGTAAGAAACTAAGAAGAGCTTTAGTAAGAAATATACATTTTTTTTAATGTTGACGCCTATGAATAACGTCTCTACATTTGACCATCGTCTACATTATAGTGCTACATGATATAGCATGATAAAATGGGGGCAAACCCCAGTATGCGGTTTGCCATCCTAAAGGTCCGTTGCTTCGACTAAAGTTCAGCTTCATTTTGCTTCCGCCAGTTATTACGTAGTTTTACAAGGATCGTTACTTCCTTGTATTCTAATACTTTACTAGACTTCCAAGTGTTTATATGGGGAATCAAAAGTGCAATAGTTAACATTCTACAGACTCACATATTTTTTCACATGGTGAACTTTAAGTCACTATAAAAATGGCCACCATTTTTTGTTAATAACTTTAACAAACGAAAACTGTCATAAAAATGATATCATGAACAATATTCTATTGCCTCATAATCTAGATACGTTATATTCCGTTGTCAAGTTAGAAAGTTACGTGTAAAAAATGAATTCTTGAAAAAAATGAAATAGCTAAGAATCTAGAAAGAAATCTATCTACTGTGGGCAGAGTGCTTCTTTCAGGGGCGGTCAACTGTCGTGGGTCGAAGCGGCTACGTATTATTATGATTATATTTACTTCGCAGACCAATTGTACGCGCGCTGCTTTGGTCAGGGGAATAGCGGGGGAAAGGGAGTTTATATTTGAAAACATTTGAAAACTTAGTGTCAAATTGCCGCGTCAAGGCGTACCGCCCGACAGAAGTTTATTTATACTAATTTAAATTTTGTGAATTTGTCGCTTTAAAACGACACACCGTTCACTATCACATCCTGGATATAAAATTTAACCAAATTTTACAAATTCACAACATTTAAATTAGTATGAATAAACTTTTGTCGGGCGGTACGCGTTGACGCGGCAATTTGACACTAAGTTTTCAAATGTTTTCAAATATAAACTCCCTTTCCCCCGCTAGTCCCCTGACCAAAGCAGCGCGTGTACAATTGGTCTGCGAAGTAAATATAATCATAATAATACGTGGCCGCTTCGACCCACGGCAGTTGACCGCCCCTGGCTTCTTGATTTAACAATTGCCTGTGCAATTTCCGATGATATTAACCATGCCTGTCGTATACTGGATTTCATGTATAGTGAATTATTCACGATGTATGAAAGAATGGCTATTCTTATGGGAACTGCGGCACTTGTACGACAATCTGTTGAACCTTGGTGAGTACATGGATTGGAACTCGCAATAATTGGTTTAAGGTTTCGGGATATGCTGCTGTCGCACCTAGAGAAACTGAAGGGCTTCACCAGTCGACCAATATCGCCGTGATCGGTCTTTGTTTTGCTCCATGAATGATCCCTTCACTGATAATGAGAATTTTCTAATCGGCGGAGAAAGCTTATGCATGTACATTCAACGACCATTTATATTCTATCTCTATGTTAAAGTGAGGCCTTCACATTTACTTCTATCCTTTCTCACATTTTCACATCTTTAACGTATAGTATTCCCCTGTATAAAGGTAGCTATCAAGAACAAGAAACGATCTGCTGAGGCCTCGGTGACGTAATTTGTTTAACGCTCCACACATGGATAGTTGCGTTCCCGTTTCAAATCTGGGCTGAGACATATTGTTTCCTGTTCTTCAAAAATTATTTGTCCGAAGTAATCGTTTCAACTTGGAAATTGTATTAATTAAAAATTGTTACCGCAAATTATTGCTTATTGCAAAGGAATGCAACCCATTGCAACTTAAACACTCAGAGAAATGCCCTTGTGTGTCAAAGGGATGTTTCTTGAAACAACTGGAATTTTCTCTTAAATTTAAGGTTAAAAGGATTTTCATTTGTCTGAAAGTGAATATTTTTGCAGCAAACATTATCTTTTTGTGACAAACTTCACCTGAGCTTGTTGAAAAATAATTCTGTATGTGCAAAAAAGATATTCACTTGTTTCAAAACAAAACAGACAAGAGGACTATTGTTTTGATGTAAACAAACTTTTTCTCTGAGTGAAAATAATTACACAGTTTTAAATTTTACACGGAGAAAAAAATCGCACTGTTATAGTAGGCTGAGCTCTTGATATTACAGTACGGAACTTCATGTGCGAAATTGGCATGAATTTCTGCCAATATTGGCATCAGGTTAGACATTTTTAGCGTTAAATGTCCTATACCATAAAAGAATCAAGCGCATGCCGCTATTGCTGTAGTCACATGCCCTCAGAGCAGTTGTGCCTTGCGGAAATAGCTCCAACTTTGCCTTGCTACGGTTGTAAGAAAACCCATCCTCTTAGGGTATGAGTAGTCTTGCAAAAGCGATGTGAAGTTAGGCCAGGCCTACCGGCGCTACGTTCGTAAGTAAGCGCGGCCTAATATCTCATTTGTAAGAGTACTCATACTCTAATAGGGTGAGTTCTTTACAAATATAGCAAGGTGAAGTTGGAGCTTTTTTCGCAAGGGATAATGGCTTTAAAAGCATGAAGCTTTGTACTTTTTTAGGATAAAGGGTTTCCTGCTTAAAATGAATGAATTTTGTACCAGGACAGCAAGAATGAAACCTGCGACAAAAGCATGACTAGTGTTCTTACTATTATAGGAATATTTTTTTCTCCGTGTATCCAAGCAAAATTTAATGAAGACTGTGCACATTTTAAGACTATAAAATTCAACAGTTTCAAGTTAGTATGTTTCCCGAATTGAACTATATTTCTCATTTTATAAAATGCATACTCTCAGGAATACAAAAATTCAAATCAGCCTTCGCCGTTGAATAATTTGAAATCTTACGAATTTAAAATTAAACCATGTTCAATTTACATCTTGAGAAAGTAATCGACTGCAAATTATTTCAGGCAATACAAAATACATGGTTCCAAATGTTCGCTTTTCAGAATATTCCAGACTTTAAAATTGGAAATATGTACAATCGAACAATTTCAAAATTAAACTTTAACAATTTTTAATGGCGTCTTTGAAAATAAATCTTTTCGAATTTTAAGAAGAGTCAAAGAAACAAAATGACCCTAGTTAGAGGGGCAACTATATGTAAATACTTCTATCCGAAAAAAAAATCCGAATTATTGATAGAGGATAGAAAGAGAAGCAAAAAATTCAATGTCACTGATGTTTAAAAAAAAAAATTAGTTTTCACTTATGGAAAATTTGACATGAATTTCCTCTGAAAGAGTGATTTCTGTTCAACAGGAACCATTAATCATTGTTATTCCTGACATTGTAGCTTTTCTTTGAAATTAAGTTCAAACAGTCCAAATTTCATTGGTTAGACTATTTATGCGGGCGTCCGCATAAAAAGGGCCCTTATGGCTGATTCGACACAGAAAAAGCTATGGATTCAATTTTGTTTCAGGTAATTTTCTTAAGAACTCATTTTGAACTTAAGTTATGTTAAATGAAATATGGAAGCAAGTTCAGGTAAGTCCGTAGAAAGAAACAAGTTACGGTTATTCCTTATAAAAATCAGGTTAGAGTTTCTCTGTATATGGAATCGAGTCCTTCGATTCGACCTTCAAAAATGAAGGTCAAAAATAAATTTGACTTTTTTTCGAAATAAGACAGGTTTTTTTTTTTTTTTTTTTTTTATCTTAACCGAAAGCTTAGGGTTTTTCCTATAAGACTATGTAGATTAGAAAGTGGGATTCAAATTTTTAATTCACGAAAATAAGCGTTGAGTACTCCGGTACGCGCATGACGCTGGCGCTAGAGCCCCGCGGCGCACCGTGGTGCCTTCATGATACTGTTTTTACGAAAAGTAATAATATATGCTAGTATATTTGATTGCTCCCTGCTTGGAGATTTTTTTATGCTGACGTCTAGTCTTCTAATCTGCCTTTCTTTCAGCCTTTTGTTTTTTTAGTAACAGTTGTTTTCACTTTCTTTTCTACTTTTCGTTTCTTCTCTTTTGGGAAGTAGTCGCATTCCGTGGCTGAGGAAAATTTCTTCAATTGAAGTCTCCCATCTTCAGTAGGTATAAATGCATGGTATTGCAAAGTCCCTTTGATTGTCACTGCAGCACCGAATCTGCTTTTCAGATCTTCAGCAGTGGCTTGGTGATCTTCCTTGCTACTAAAAATGATTTCAGTTTCCTTGCAGTACTTGTTTGCCCACTGAAATAAGGATGAAGCTTCTAGGATGCGATCTTCAGCGGAACATTGTAGGCTAAACCTTGCTGCATTTGGTTCAACATTCGCCCCTATGCTCACATGCTCATTGCTAATATCCTAGCTCATAAGGTAGATTTCGGAATTCCAGCTGAGTGGCATTACCATCCTACCGCTCATGGTAAGGGAGCATGTGATGGCATAGGCACGAATTTTAAACGAAATGCAGCAAGGTTTAGCCTACAATGTTCCGCTAAAGTTCGCATGCTACATGCTTCATCCGTATTTCTGTGGCCAAAGAAGTACTGCAAGGAAACTGAAATCATTTTTAGTAGCAAGGAAGATCACGAAGCCACTGCTGAAGATGTGAAAAGCAGATTCGGTGCTGCAGTGACAATCAAAGGGACTTTCCATACCATGCATTTATACCTACTGAAGATGTGAGACTTCAATTGAAGAAATTTTCCTCAGCCACGGAATGCGACTGCTTCCTAAAACAGAATAAACGAAAACTAGAAAACAAAATGAAAACAACTGTCACTAAAAAAAACGAAAGGCTGAAAGAAAGGCAGATGGAAGAGGAGACATCAGCATAAAAAAATATCCAAGCTATAATTTTAGTTAATTCATGAAACCTCTTTTTCGACCTGACCACTTATTCAATAACTTGATTTTCTGAAATTCAAATTTTTTTTCAAAATTCATCAGTGAACGTAATGCGGGCATTCAAATAATGGCAGTCTCAACCCTGTAAAATGCAGAGAGCGATCAAATATACTAGCATATATTATTACTTTTCGTAAAAACAGTACCATGAAGGCACCACGGTGCGCCGCGGGGCTCTAGCGGCAGCGTCATGCACGTACCGGAGTACTCAACGCTTATTTTCATAAATTAAAAATTTGAATCCCATTTTCTAATCTACATAGTCTTATTGGAAAAAACCTAAGCTTCCTGTTAAGACCAAAAAAAAAAACAAAAAAGCCTGTCTTATTTCGAAAGAAAGTCAAATTAATTTTTGACCTTCATTTTTGAAGGTCAAATATTTATTTTTTGAAAAAATGCGTAAAACCAATCGAAAGGGCGTGAAAAACTCTATCGAAACTGTACTGGACGAAATTTTTTTATCGCTATTAGAAGAGTTAAAAATCGCCGAAATAGACGATATCCACGAAAATCCCAAAACTTTCACCCCCTCCCCCTCGGTCAATACTTATCCGAATGACAAAATTTTTCCCCCATAAACTACTATCCAATAGCACAACGTTTTGCCTAAGTTTAACTTAGATCGGACAACTTTGACTTTTTGAGTGGGTACACTTGAGAAATAACGTCCCACATATATCATGGTTAACCATGGGACGAGGATCATAGACATTTAAATTCAAACATCCCAAATATTAAAGTGATAATACCCGAAATATTAAAATGAATTATCTATAATATGTCACTCATGAATGTATAAAATATTAAAGAGTAATATTCTATGTATATTGCCAATATAATTATCCAGGCTACTAGTAATTATTTTTAACTACACTGCTAATTTGAATCAGTCAATCTGACTGACAAATCAATGTAATTTCGACTAAAATGACTGAAATAATTCATCTTAGTCGATATTACATCTATGGATCAGGCAAATGGATTCAGATTTATAGAGTAAAAATTACTAAAATTTTTATTTAAATCCAAAATACAATCTTTTATTATAATTATAATACGATTTCATTTGTCGAAGTCCGTAATGACTGACAGTAACGATACGTAACCGACACAATCCGTGATGACGTTATTATTACTATTAGCCTGAAACAGTTCAATACTAGTAACTTAGTAATATGTATCAAAATATAATAAAATCACAGCATTCAAATTCAAAACGCCCTTACTTCTCTTTGAAATTAGAAGCTTCGAATCGAGCCAAGCGATGTTTTAAGTTTTTACAAATTATTTTAGGCTTATCTGTCAAACTGACGGACAGGCCATTTTCTTTGCACCTTTTACATGATCCTTACATGACTGTCAGGTAAATTTTTTATATTGATGAGACAGTCAGGATTATGTCAGGAAAAAAGTCAGGATTAGGTCAAAAGAACCCCTGAATTCCGTTCTGAGTCTCATAATCCATTAATGAGTTCCACCCAGTAGTTATAGTTGCGCCCCATCCCTTCTACTTTCCTGAGCTTGATAAGAGTAGGAAGGAGAGGTAACTTATCACTATCACATCTAACCTAGACCACTAACGTACGGATCGATCCCGGAGTGTTCTAATATGGTTTTAATAAAATACCAAAACTTTTGCGTACAGAATTGGGAAAAGGTAATAAAGAGGCTGTCATGAGCCAAAATTGTGTACTCTTATTTAATACCCATTTGTCCCTATTTTAATTAGGGCAGTGGTCAGCATCTCAATAGAACAACTGGAGTAGTAATTTCTTAAGATTTTCCATTATTTGTGACTATAAAAACAATATGCGTCCAATAGTTAGGTCCCAATCTTGTTGTTCAGCCAGACTTTAGTTGGGTCCTTATTAAGATAAAAGGATCGAAAAGTTCTGGTCAGGAATTGGTCCGGCCTTAGTCAGTATACCCCAGATGAACTTCCTGAAGCTGGCGCTGAATTACATATAATGCAGTACTATCTTCAGAAGTTTGTAGGCACTAAAATATACTTTAGTAAACACGCGTATGGCTGCTGGAACTACACGTGACAGCAAATTAACATCTATTTTCATCCGAAGTATCCGAGCGTCTAGCATTTATAAGCACGTGATTTTAATGAAAATAACATAACCGGAATTTTTATTTAATTAAGTGTAGTTGATAGTTTTTTTACATTCTATTTAAAATATACTAGATAGGGTATGTGAATATAACCAACTTAAAATTAAGATACAATTATTTTTAATATGTACAATATAAATGAACCAGTTAAATTTGTACTGTGTAAGTGAAAGCTAGTGGAAAATAATGATAATGATAAATTGTCATAGTAGAGTGAAAATGTTCAATACTCAGATGTTGTGGGATCCACATGTATGCAAACAAAAACAATTTTCAAGCAACACAATATAGAAATTTAAAATTATGTATTCAAAATTTGTATGTATTTGAATAATATTTTGTTGTTTAAAATCGTCTTTCACATATATTTGTATCACAGCTGAATTTTAAACGTACCGGGATACAGAGAGGGTATAGACGGGCGGTGGAGGGGTATTCCAGTTGGGATCTGGTTAGAAGTTCTAGATATAGCCCGGATAAAAAGCGCTACAGAACTAGTCTGCTCCTTTCTATTTTGCCCGATCAAAACCTGATCAGAAATAGAGAAAGCTAGCCAGGGCCCTTTCAAATTCTGATCGTATTTTCTACATGGTCAACTCTGGCTCCAGGGTATAAAGTAAGGGACAGAAAACCTGCAGGTTACCCCTTTTTTCTTGATTGTTTACTAAACGAAACATGCCATTAACATCATGCCTTACATCCTCCCATTGTAAAATATAAAAAATTCTTCAAGCCTAAAACACTTGAGACATTTTATCATGGAGAAATTCGGTGAAAAAATCTAATAATAATTTGTACATTTTTTGATCTCATTAAAAGTGGGCATTGTAGGGTCTGGTAAATAGCTAGCTCATTTGTTTTATAATTTGCCGGTATCTTTTTAGCGTGATATTTATTGCTAGACGCCAGTTATCCTGTAGCGTAATTAGTGAACAAGCTATTATTTGTAGCGGACTTTGATTTGAAAGAACTAAATTCTAGACTAATGAAGGAACAGAGTGGCATAAAAAAGAGTGACTTGAATTCCTACGGGACGCACCTCATCCATAACTCTACCTCCAGGGTGGGCGTAGAGCCGTAGAGCAGAGCTCACCACTTTCAGCAGGTGCTGACTGCCACGATAAGTGTATGATTGCCACCAAGTTTTTCTGTCATTTTTTTCTTCGCTTTCCAGGAATCCTGAAAAGGGTTACGGTCGTTACGGTCACGGCTCGTTGCGGCTCATTGTTCACACCGACGGGTCTGATTTTTTTCTACTTGAATTAACAATACATTTCATTTTTTCATTTCAAACTGTAATTTACCGTGAAGGATTAGGGACGAGTCAAATACAAGTTCGACGAAAATTTATGAGGGCCTGTTTGACCTAGTCTCGTGACTGCCATTGGCAGTCTTTGCAGTAACTGACTACCTTCTGGAGAGCCCTGCCGTAGAGGATCAACACAGAACGAAGGGGCCTATAGGTGGCCGCCGAACGGAACTCATGTGCACCGTTTTACTGCCTCAAGGCATGAAGTAAAATCTGGCTCCATCTCAAAAATGAGATATCGAAAGATGTCCTCACTCCGTCTTTAATATGACTTGATGGGGGGCCATTCAAGTCGGAACCAAGCCGAAGAATTTTTACTCGGGCAATTGCTGAAAAGGAGCCATTTGTGGAGGAAATAGTTGATTTTTTCTTATATAAAACTTGAATAAGTTACATATATAGTATTATATATCGACGCCTCCATTCAATATGAGGCTATCTGTTGACAGCGCCGTGTATGAGACTATGCGATGTGTATAAGCATAGGGAATAGTCTCATAGAGGGCGCTGTCAGCACATAGAATTATATTGAATGGAGGCGTCGATATGTATTATATAGTAATTTATACTTTTTTAGTTCATCTGGTATTGAAATGTATTATTTTTTGATACGAAAAAAAGGACACAACTCATATTGTCGTGTCGATACAAGAATAGTTATTTGTGATACAAGTGCGCAAAATAGGTGATTGTGCAATCACACGAGTTACCAATCACCTATGCGCACGTGTATCACACGCTATTTTTTGCAACGCTTGTCCGAAAAAGTTGTTAGGAGGAGGTAATGAAAAATATTAATTTTATATTGCATAGATAGAAATTTTGCATAGAAAATTTGCAAACAAAAAAATTTGTTGAAAAAAATTGTTTGGAAAAAAAATGTTGGCGTTTATGCTCTTTTGTCGGGCGGGGGGGGGGGGGGGGGGAGTTATGAAACCCTCCAAACAAAACTTCAATCATTAAAAGATTTGTTCAAGTTAAATCTAAATTTATTTCAAGAAGATACCAACACCAGTGTTTAAAGTTACCTATGCCAGTGTCTAAAGTACCTCATCTCGAAAGTGCGCTGGCGCAACTTTTTCACCAGTGCCTAAAGTAAGCCATTATTGTGTATAGGATCATCTCTTGTGGAATTTTTAAGAAGAAAACATTTTGATATTTGCTTCTGAAAAAAATCCGTTTCACAGACTTTTTATAATATAGAATTTTGAAAAAAAAAATTTTTTTCCCTCAATTGTAAAAAAAGTTCTTAGAATCTTAAAAAGAACTTAAATCTCAAAGAAAGAAGGAACGCGACCAAAGAACAAAATATTTGCTTGTAAATAAAATAGAAAAGTCGCAAGTGAAGAAAGTGGAAAAAAAACTACCTTGTAAGCTCATTCCTTCATTTCTTTCTCTTTTGTCTTTCTGTATCCTGATCTTTTTTAATTCTTAAACTAAAAATATTTGCAGAAATGTATGTCATCGTCATTTTTGCATTCTCATCAGAGAAGGTATTAGATTTGTGTAAAATTTGACCCCCCCCCCCCCCCCGTTTTTGTCAAATATCCACGTTTTGAGACCTTCTGCATCCGAAAAGCAGGTTCTCGCGAATGTGTCTCTGGCTGCATGTCTGTACTTGTGTACGTGGGTCTGTAGATTTTTAGTCTGTTTCTGTTAGCACGATAACTTTCGAAAGAATTGACCGGTTGGATTGGCCTTTTAGACTCTTTTAGAATCCTAAACTGAAGGTCAAGTTCGTTAGTTAGCCATTTTGGATCAAAATTCACAAAGTTAGAGCATTTTCAAAATTTTTGAGACCACTTTTTTTAAGATTTGAGAATTCTATGTACGGCTATTCATAGTACGCGGAAATTCGAACAATTTATCTTTACGACTTTTTTTGATAAAAAGACAATTATCAGATATATCTATAGGGTTATAGATACGACCAAAGATCAGTGAACAAAAATTGTGCACCCAAAAAAGATCTACAAATGTGTTGTGAATCACTTTTCGATAGGATGCGTCGTTTTTGTTTTATTCGCAAAGAACATTTTCAAAAAATAAATAAATTTTGAACAAATGACGCAAGGTATAAAAAAAATTAGTAGGCGAAAGTTGTTCAACCACAAAGGGTCTGTACATTTTTCAATGATCGATGATCGACGAAGGTATCTCCAAATTCTCAGAAAAATTTGGGCTTCCGAATTTTCTGGAAAGAATAAGATCCAGGCGACCAACATGCTGGCCGTCCCTGTACTGCTCTACACGTTTGGTGCAGTAAAATGGAACGTCAATGAGTTGAAGCAACATGACTGAAGCACACGCAAGATGATGACAATCCATCGAAGTCATCATC
>CAKNYM010025879.1:0-13081 GCA_932195095.1 Andricus curvator | reverse complement strand
CTGAATTTAAAAAATATTATATTTCATAAGAAAGTAGATCTCATTTTGATCTTAGGGTGCCGTTTCACGCCGCAAAATTTCAAACTTAAAAATATTTTTTCTAACCATTTGCAACTCCGATTGACTTTGCTTGTTGCCTCGAAATTTTGTTGTTGTACAAGGTAATTTTTCAGCTAGAAAAAATCAAGAAAGAAAGTTTACTTCATTTGGGCAAAAATAATTATTCACTTTTTCTCCACATTTTTTTTGTTGGCAAAATTGCCTCGGACAATAACAAAATTTCTAGGCTAGAAACAAAGTCAACGGGAGTTGTAACTGGATAGAAAAAGTATTTTGAACTTTGAAATTTTTATTCCATGAAAAGGCAGCCTTAAAAGTATATTTATTATTTCAATTTTGGGATTCAAAAAATAAAAAATAAATTAATGCTGATGACAGCTAATCTCATATTTCGCCTATAAAATTTTTTCTGTTTTTGCAAAACAAAATTATAAAAAAATTATAAAACTATTGTTTTTGTAGGAGGATGCAATTAAGGTCAAGGGCGGTGATACGGTTAAACGAATTATTTCCAAAGTGATGCCGAAAATTCTTTCAAATGAGTTGGCTGACTTGTACAGTTGGTCTGGAGTTCACAAAAATAATTTTAAAGACAAGAAACTCGCGACATACATAATTCGTAAGTATCATAAAAAAAAAAAAATAATTGATTAGCAGTTTGAACTCGAAAGTTCATTGCCTCACTACCCGATTCGGGTAGTGTTTCTAGGTGGATATTTACTACCAATGTGGGCCCACCACACCCACGACGTCGTAAGTATCATAGCGAAGGAAAAAAATTATTTCAAATTATGGTTATTATTGAGTTCTTCAAAAAACTATTCACCACCTGTAAGGTATTGCTTAGAAACGTAATGATTATGTCAAATTCGTAATAAAAATAAAGCAATATTCATGAATTCATCATTTTTGCAGGAGCTGTTCGTTTAATGGTAACCGGTGCAACTGAGAGCAGCGTCGAAGATCGAATAAAAAAGTGGTTTAACGAGACCAAAAAGCGTATTAAGAGGGGAACAAGAAGGCAATAGCGACCGATTCAGCAGGACATAAATAATGAATAAAGAATGCATACTTTAATATCATGAAATTTAAAACATTCAATACATTTAATTCAGTTTTCCAGTGAAGAAAACAATCGCTGTTCTTATTTGTAATTTTCAAATATATAAATTCTGCATTCAAATAATCTTTCTCTCTTTTTTCTCTGATGACTGCATTCGTTATACAGAATTCATTTTCGGAAGCATGAGTATTTAAATTCACACTAAGAAGCAATCTTTTATTTTGAACCAGTAATTATTATTACTTAAGTATTTATTTAATAAATATATTTAAACATCTAGCTTTGTTGTCTCTCTTCAAAAATACGCAAACTATTCGGACCGAAATTTTGGTACAAATAGCCCACGGCCTAATTTAAAACAAAATATAGATTTTTGTAGATTTCGAACAAAAAATGTAGAAGCTTTTTAAGAATTGTGAAATGCTTTAAAAGAATAAGAACCCTTCCTTAAGATTCCTAGGAAAATTTAAAATGATTTTTTATTGAAAAAATTAATTTGAAGAGAGTATTTAAAAACATTTAGAAAAATTTACAAAATTGTAAAAAATGAATGTGGAAGATTTAAAGGAATTTTTTTTATTTGGCAGGATTTAAAAAAAAATAGGAAAAATTCGAATCATTTTAAAAGATGTTTAGAAGTTCTGAAAAAATTTCAAAAATAATTTAAAATGTGAAAAAATGTAAAACAACATCTATATTTTTGAATATTTTGAAATAAAATTTTTTAAAATTTCAAGGATTTTTAAAATATTTAAATAATAATTTTTAAATTCAATGATTGATTCTTCAATTTATAGCATTTAAAATGATAAAGTTGATTTATGTTTTTGGAACTGAATCTGCATCTTTTAGCCAATAGAATATTTTCCGATTATTACGTAAATAGTTTTGACCGAAGTTATGTGCTGATAATTTCTAATTTCATAATTTCAATCAGATTTTGGAAGCTATAAGTAATATAAACTTTATGTTTCTTTATGTGGGACACTGATTTAAATTTCCCGCTCCTAATGCCCCTTCAGCCGCGCATGTGCATTACGAGCATAAGTTCCGCATTTGGTCGATGGGCAGCGCTGGGTGCTACTTTTTCTCGAAACTGAGATTATTCGCCATGGATACAAGAATGCTGCATCTAGCAAGTCTGGAATTAATTTGTCAGACGGCTTGCCAGTTGTCGTCGCTTTTTCCTGCCCGAAATGTTAATTAACGTTTTTGGACTTAACAAAATAAATAATGTTTTTTATAGGCACATGCTTTTTAGAGATTGTTCAGCAAAATTTAATTATAATTTACTACTATCTCAAAATCCTAATTTGAAAAAAATAAAATTCAAAAAGTACTAGAGTGGATTATATTAATAAACACTATTTTCATTAAAAATACTAAATCGCGAAAAAAATGTGTACAATTAATGTAATTTTTTTAAAACCAAAAATTTCGGCGGACATGAACCTATGTTTTAACCTAGGTCTAAGTATAGGTCCAAACCTAGGGCAGACTGGGTTTTTTCTCCCGGCGACTTGGACCAAGTCCTAAGAAAAGACCAGGTTTTTTCGGGAAATGTGCTATGTGGGTATGGCCAGCGTGTTAGTTATGCCTTGTCAATTCGTTTTAATAGACTATTCTTTAACTATGTATTAGCGCTGGCGAATTTAGATGAATTGGAGTTCGACTTTAAACCGGACAAATTAAACTGAATTGGCTAACACTGAAATTAATGTGTGCCGATGCATACATACGAACTGGCTCCCCTCAAAATTTTTCGATAAATTCGGACGAATAGGATATTTGGAGATTATATTACTTTTCACGAATCTACACGAATTCAGAGCCTGCTCCAATTCGTGATTGTCGCAAAGCGAGATTCACGGGGCTCCTAGCGAATTTTTCTTAATTCGCCCAATTAGTTTATTTTTACTAAGTTGAAGCGGATATCATCGCCATTGACCAGAATTTACTTTTACTCCCGGTACACCACAAGGTTGGATACTTTCCGGACAGGCCTTGTATAGTAATAACATTTAGAATACACAAATTAACTTGTGAGTGATTTACGATCGAATAAACTTTTACTATTAATTAATTAATTGAATCGTAATTTTGAGGCCAGATTCGTTCACAGCGCATCCGAATTTACTAAAACCACTTATCAATGTGATATACCCAGATCACAATATGCGCACACGGTGCCACGCACGGTGCAGGCATGATTGCGAATAAATCGCACGCGTGTCACGCAGTTCACCAAACAGATGTGTCCGCATATGCGTGACATATGCGTCGCACGTCGTGCGAGTCGCACGCGTGTCGATGAAGTGCATCCCTTCTACAAAGATGGTTTTTAAATTATCCCAATCGTGTCTATCCTTTCTTTCTACAAGGGCATGCTAAAACTGCAAATGATTTTATGCTTTTTCATGTTTTTTCATATATACACGTGGAAAAAGTGAGATTTTACTTAACCTAACTTTTAATTTCCTGCCATGTAAACGAAAATATATATTTATATTTTTCTTTGCTTACCAGTTTCTTTAACACAATTCGTTGCACGCAAACATTAATTAAGGCTCAAATATACGAAGAATAATATCGCAATGATAGAGTTCGTTGAAATTTTATAACAATCAACTACTGGAAAAGCACGAGTGTACACTACAACATGACGCTCACATAACCTCACTGACGGCAACGTCGGCAAAGATGTTCGGTGAACCGTGAAGTTTGACAATTGCGCATGTACAATACAGGTACAAATATCATTTGAAATAAGATAAATACATAAATCATTTGAAATACGATATTAATTTGATTCAACTGAAACGAATTTGATGAATAAAAAGTATTATTAACATATTGCTTATATTTATCCAGCAAGGACTACGACGAAATATGAGTGATGGCTGAATGAGCCTCATTGTGCACGCACGCATTTATCCGTCACTTTATCGCGAAATGTGCTTGCCATTTGCTTGCGATATGGGTCGCATCGTGCGTTGCCCGATGTTTTCTCGCGTAAATTTCCCGCTCTTGCTTACCTTCTAGGACAGAAGG
The DNA here is from genome assembly GCA_932195095.1 of Andricus curvator. Taxonomy (NCBI): domain Eukaryota; kingdom Metazoa; phylum Arthropoda; class Insecta; order Hymenoptera; family Cynipidae; genus Andricus; species Andricus curvator. The sequence continues at coordinate 8,907 of CAKNYM010025879.1, read as the reverse complement.
AGCAGAAGCGGATGACGTACACGTTCCAGTTGCGTCGGGATTGGTTGCTTTTAAAGAACCATGATCGTAGCTTCCGGAGCCTACAACTTCTCAAAAAAGCCACATTCTGCAATCTAAATAATCTGAGGATATATAATAATGCATAATTATTTAATGTGTGTTCGGCCCTGCCGAACCGAACGAACGGAGCGGATACGCTACAGCGTATCCTTATAGTATCCACATCGTATCCTCTTCGTATCATGCAAGAAAAACTCATTTAAAAAGGAATACGGACATTTCACTTGTTGAAATTCTGATTCTACGTGAAATTTTGCGTTAAAAGGTCACGGTGTAATCGAAATAGTTTTTCTTGCGACATTAAAAACTTTTAAAAAATATAATACTTATCGATAACGTGGGCTGAAGGCGACTTCAAACGCATCGTCGACGGATAACGCCTATTGACTGCTACTGAACGACGATGCGTTTGAAGTCGCCTTCAGCGCACGTCATCGATAAGTATTATATTTTTTTAAAGTTTTTCATGTTGCAAGAAAAACTATTGCGATTACTCTGTGACCTTTTAACTCCAAATTTCACGTAGAATCCGAATTTCAACAAGTGAAATGTTAATCTTTCTTTTTTAATGAGTTTTTCTTGCATGATACGGAGAGGATACGATGTGGATACTATAAGGATACGCTGTAGCGTATCCGCTCCGTTCGTTCGGTCCGCCAGGGGGTTTATTTGAAGAGCTTGCTCAATTGACACTACTGAAAGACCGTTGAATTAAAGTACACGGAGAAAATTTGTATATTAAAATTTACCCAATTAGTTCGGTAAATGGAGGACATTACTGCATTTAGATAAAGTTTACAATTATTTTAGGAAGCCCCCCGTAAGGAAAAATACAACAATCATTTTGAATAACTATAACTAAAATTAAACATAACATTAAATGTTGGACGTGAGCTTCATGCTAGTCTTATTATAGACATTTGCGGTTATGTTCATTTTAGTTTTAGTTAGTCTACAAACACTTGTGATATGTACCGCGCATGCGTCAGAAGAGAGAGCCAGTAGTGTCGCCGCTTGGACCAAAAGCGCATGCGCGCACTCCGTAAAAATATACTTTTACGGCCGTGGCCGGAAAAATACCCCCTCCGACAAACGAGAACTTCGCGTCCCACAAACGCGCACAGAAAGGTACGAAAACCGTCCGGTTTTGCATAAAAAATAGATTAGTTACATTTTCAGATAGAGAAAGAAGTTTTTAAGCAAATAACTTGAATTTTCGTAGAAGTATTTAAATTTTCAAGGAAAAAAATGAATTCTCTACCGAAAAGATTAAATGTCTATAAAAAAATTTCAAAAAAAAAAAAAATTTAGTTGACTTTTTAGTTAAAAAAATTATTTTCCATAAAAAAACTAATTTTCCACCAAAAGAAAGAATTGTAAGTAAGTGGAAGAAATTGTCATTCATATTGAATCCACTGGAATTTTCTCGCTATAATAAGGAAACTTCTGTAAATCATGTGCAACGTTCTCAAATAATATAAGATTTTCTGTAAAATCTATTAAAAAATGTTGAAAAATGAATCGAGTTCTTTTTCCAAAGAAAGGGTAATTAGTACGCGCATAGCACGCACAATGTTCTAGCAAAGATATTGTTCTAGTATCTTTAAAAAGTAGATCATGCAAAAATTTAAAATATTGAAAAGTGAATAGTTTAAAGTTTTAAGGTTACAAAATTAAAAAAAAAAAATTATCCAATGTTTTTATTTACTTCCTACAAATTTATAAGCCCGCTTATTAACAAAATGTTAAAATAACAAATTTCGATGAAACGGGGATCAGATATTTTTTTGTACGGCCCTGACGTACTCGTACTTTAACTTCATAGCCGAGCTTTTTTTCTCGATATTCCAAGTGTTAGGTTAGCCGTGAGGTTTAGTTGTTAGCGATAGAACGCGTTAAACGTAGCTTAGGACTTAGGTGGTTCGAAACCCGTCACAGCGTTTCGGTTTTTAATAGCGTTAATATCGTTAAAAGCGTACGACTACACCGTATGTAATGTATTGTAATTTAATGTAATTGTTTAAGTTAAATTATGTATATGTACCAACAATATACTTATGAATTTTGTTATATGTGTAAGTATGTGTGTAGTAGGGGATGACCTTCCACAGAATCTGTTTGTAGCAAGAATGTTTTTTTTTCGCTGGTGCACGAAATTTTACATGACTGGGATGTAGAATTCACACATTTAGAGAGGTAGACTTTGTTTTCTTTGATTGAAACTGTACCTAACAGTTCGACTCATGTTACCTAACTGGTAGGTAATCAACATCTCATTTTACCCAACTGTCAGGTAATCTTTATTATCTAGTTGTATTATTTCTTACTGAATCTCGAATTAAATTTTAATGAATTTATATTAATAATTCATATTTCTACAGCAAATATTACCCAATTTCATTTACATGACTGGAAGTGAAATTTTAATATAATGCCGTAATGTCCTCCGTTTACCGAACTAAGTTATGTAAAATTTAACACACAAATTTTCTCCGTGTATTTATTAAAAGAATAGTGGTCTGTTCGATAATGGCTTTTCAGTGAAAATTGTATCATCAATGAAATAACATTCATATTTGAAAATGTTCAGGATATGAAAGGAAGATTAATAGCAGAGATGGTAATACGTATATGTATAGTGGAGAATTCTGATTTATGAATAGAAATGCATATATTGCTTTCCACGAAAGAAAAAAGGAGAAGGAACTCATTTTTAAAAATATTTTACTCTTATTATATCATACGTAACTATAAAAATGATGAATATACCATAGAAAAAAGTATAAATCCAGCCAAGACAAAGAAGCATCCAAATAAGTGCTGGAACGAGAGCTGTTATGACAATTTGGAGGAGTTAGGTGAATGTTGATTACAACAGAAACGAAGTTTTTCTATTCAAGCTAACATTTATGACATCATCTCATTGGTTTAAACATAAACGTCAATGCTTTTTAAATAAAGAAGAAGCTGTTTCAAGAAAGTCCACAAAACACCTTCTTATGATGAAGAAAAGAAAGGATAAATAATAATAATAAGAGGGAAGTATGTGCAAGAGAGAACCATGTGATGTAATTTACTTATAAGCTATAGACTAAATTAACTTTAAATTCTAAAAAAATCAACTCATAATAAAGTGACAGCAAGGTATGAAGCATGTGTGTGTGTGTAAGCTAGAGATAGAGAGAGAGAGAGAGCTATGTATTGAAAAAAATGTATTTCTAACAAAATAATTTTGTAACATTTGCAAGATTTCAGACGGCTTTGTGATTGAGCGACTCAAAAAAAAATAATCATAAATCTCACAGCATGCCTCTGCAAATGAATCAAACCATATACAACCCAGATAGCAATGTGAAACGCATATGCGACTCACAGTGCACGCACGCATGCGGATTAATCCGCACGCGTGCGTTCACCACGGATGACAGATGCGTCCTCATATGAGACGCATATCGCTCGCACGGGTGATGGTCGCACGCGTGCGTGTGAAATGCGATCATCGTGCGACTGTACCCTAAATCCTAAAATACTATTTATATATTTAAATATCTATGTCAAATAAATAAATTGTTATTTTGGATTTACAACCAAAACCAAATTATAGTTTTCAACCATAATTTTTACACTTCACCCGATGGAAAATCACACAATTTTAAAGGTTATATATTTAGCGTGGTGTAAAGGGTGCAAAGCGTGGTATAAACATTGTATAAACAGGCCATCTGACTAAATGTGATTCTACACTGTCCGAGTTATTCTAAGTTATTTAAAATATTATCTTTCTATAACATTGATAGTGAGCACGATTATAATGGCACGATAATATAAGAAAAAATAAGATTATGTAAAACGCGGAAAACTATAAACAAAACGGTAAACGCGGGCTGATGGTGGGAGACTACGGAAGACAGAGCGGGGAGACTACGTGGGCGCGCGACGGCCGTCATCATTTCAAAGATATAATTTTCAACAACTGAGCGCGCTTTTTAAACTTCTTGTCTCAATGTGAAAGTATTAACATCATTATAAAATTGACTAAAATTCATTAGAAAATTGAAGATCTATTGAAGTATTCAAAAAAGAAGTACTCAAAATTAGGAAAATTCGATTACACATTTAAGTTGGATTTCTGCAAATACTTCAACAAATTTCTAAACAGTAATTCTAAATTTTATGCAATTAAAATTACAAAATTGAAGTTATAAAAAATAAAAAGTATTTCATGGGCTATTTGAAATTAAAATTCAAAATTATAATTTTACCAACATTGTCATTTAAGAAAAACTCATTTAAAATTCAAATTGGGAATTTTCAAAATATTATTTGAATACAAAATAAACATTTTTGATTAATTGGAACTGTTTGGATATCCCAATAAAGTTTTATTTTAAGTTTCTAAATAAATAAAGAACGTCGAAGATATTAAAACAGTACAGGCATGCGTTTTAGGCAGCCTATTCTTATGGAGCAAACTTTCAGAGTTTAAAATACTTTTTCTAACCACATAACTACGATTGACTTAGTCGTTTTCTTGATTCGAAATTTTGTTTTTGTCGATGTTAATTTTCCAGCTAAAGAAAAGTAAGAAAGAAATATTCTTTTTAATTTGGAAAAAATATTATAAATATATATTAGAAAAAGTTAGGAAAAGTATTTGGAAATTTTTCACATTTTGATCCATGAAAAGGCGGACCAATAATTTTTCTTATTTTCTTCATATGATACAATTTGGAATATTCCAATTTTGATAAATAAACAATATCTAAGATCTAATTAGATCATTATTCTGGAATTATTTATTATCTACAGGATGAACGCACGCATGCGTCGCAGACAGGCTGTCATACGTGAAGTACGTCGTGATGACGATATGAGACGCATTACATGAGGTACATCACAGCATTGCGACAGGTGATTGCGACATGCGTGCGTTATAACTCGCACATCGTGCCTCGCACGCATTAGAGTACTGTGCGTCGCACGATTGTTATCTGGGAAATTTTGCATGAATCTTGAAAAATACCAACAGATTCTTAAGAGATCTTATTGCATCCAGTGAATCACAGTGAGAGATTTAGATTATTAATATCGATATAGCTCAGATGTCATATAAACTATTAGCAATTAATACCTGGTAGCCACGTAATAGTTTTTTATTAATATTAATTCAACTATTTTGGGATGAAAAAAAACATATAATTCGAATGCTTTTGTTAGAATTTATAAAATCAGCTACATAAATATTATAATGAACTGTGAGAAAGGTTGAAATCATCTTTCGCATAATAGAGTAATCTGCTAAAAAGATTCAATTTACTTACTTGAAACATTGAAATAAAGTACCATGAATGATGAAATAAATTCAGCAACATTAAAATCTAATGCAAGAATACTGCGAAACAAACATTAAAAAATAATACAATGATCTAGTGATAACATGAACACCTACTTTCTAGAACTCTTAAATCAACATTTAGTGATATAGAAATTTAATTAAATAATACTAAAAATGCTGAATGAAGTATTGATTACGTATATTAAATAAATCCATTTAAAGTGACAAGGATTTCTGGTTAACAGAATAATGGATATACAGTTGATTCAACTGTTCCAACTTAGTAAACGAAACTTTGTTTCACTAAAACGGGAACCTTGGGTTAGCAAAGATTATCATAGAGTGCGCCACCACCGGATATGCTGCTTTTTCTTGTAGTTGTAATCACGATTTCCCTGTTGAATCTTGATTTATCCTAAATCAAGTTAAATAAACTATTAAAATGTATGTGGAAGAATAGAGGACGAGAAGGATGAGCATGATGAGGATACGATAAAGAATAGAGAGTGAGGAGGAGGAGGAGGATAATATAAATATTACAATTAAGTCAAGTAGGTACTGAAAATATTCGATTCAATGATTATATACTCAAAATCGTCTGTTAGACAGTTTAAAAGCTGTGTTGACCTTCCTACACATTCTTCTTGAAAAATTTGTGTGTATATGGGGCATTTGAATGTAAAATAAAGGAGCACATCGCCTTCCAAATAACAAGAAAAAAAACACTAAGGAAACTGTAGGTAATGCCTTGTTCCTGCATACCAGATGTATCGCCACTCTCGGTGCTGCCCTCTGTGCTGAGCTTGATAAATGAACATTCTCATATAATATTGACTTTATGTAAAAATCAATGATATTAAAATCTGCTTTTATATAAAAAATGTAAATTATTATTTTCTTAGAACCAGCATTTAATTGTGGTTAAATAAATTCAGTTAAACTGATAAGGATTTCAGGTAAACAGAATCATGAATATACTGTTGATTCATCTATGTCAACTTATTAAACGAAAACTTAGTTTCATTAACAATGGGTCTTGGGTTAATAAAGATTATGATAGAGTGCACCACTATAGGGCACGCTGCTTTTCTCATATTTGTAAACACGTTTCTCCTGTTGAATCTTAAATTATCCAGAATTGAATAAACTATTAAAGCGTGGAAGAAGGGGACTGAATTAAGGAGGAGTGCAGAGGAGGAGGTGGGTATGATAATGATGTAGTTAAGACAAGTAGGGATTGAAAATATCAGATTCAATGATTATATATGCACTAATCTTCTGTTATAGATGTTTTATAAGCTGGTATCCTAAAAACTACAATGAATTCAGGTGAGATAATAAAGAAAAACACACATAAATTTCAAATTAGATTCATTTATTCAACCTATTTCATTATAATAATAATAAAACGTAAAAAACTATAATTATATATATATATATATATATATATAATAAAAATATATAAATATATATAAAACAGGAAATAAAGAGTTAGTAATTGCGAATGTTAATTTAATCACATTTAACTAGTTGCTAAAAATAAATATTATTCAATAATACCAATCTCTCGCAATTCATTAACAATCGAAATAATTTCATGTACATTATTGGTGTTTCCAGCTACTAGAGCTTGTAAAAGAAAGCGCAATCTATCTACAAGTTTATTTGGATCTAACATTTCGGCTTCTGTTTTTTCTTCTATTTCATATTCAGAGGAAAGGTCACTTTCAGCATCATCATCATCCTCCTCCTCATCATCATTATCATTATCATTATCATCAGCATCATTTTTTTGGTCATCACAGATGGAGAATTGCCATCTTGGCTAAATTCTTCTTCTGCTTGTACTTCTTGCTCCCTCACAAGCGGTTCCACTTCATTATGGTCCTGGCCGGTGAGTTTGAACGTGCTATGTGTCGCTCCGTAATTATTGTCTAAATACTTTGGCATCGGATCGTTGTTCGTTGTCACTTAGAGTCTATATCATAGTATTAAATCTGGGGAATACGAATCTGTTTATTGTGCGGGCAGTTTCTGTCAGAAAAGTCTAAAAACTCTGGTTTTTCTGTGCAAGTGTCGGTGTGTTTGGCAACATGGCGGTATGTGCGAGTTGTGGTGAAACGGTCACGAGAGGGAACTTGGACTCGCTCGCTTGTGGCAAATGTGGTACAATGGCTCACCATAAATGTCTTAATATCCCTATTAAGGATCTAGATAAGATTTAAAAAAAAACAGAAGCAGTGGTATTGCTCTGATTGCTCCCCAAATTTTAATAAGGTCAAACAGCGGAGTCACAATTCTTTGTCATCAGAAACAGCTGATGATGACGTAACAAATCCAGGGACGGCTCTAGTCTCTTTGGGGCCTGGGGTTGAAAATGCGATTATGAACGCAGTGTCGAAGGCGCAGGAGGCAGGATTTCAGCGGATTTCCAACATGTGGGAATCTTTTGAAGGTAAGCAGATAGAGGCTTTTAAAAGTCTGGTTAACAGCATTGCGGAGAATGCAACTCGCATTTCCAAAGTTGAGGAAACTACTGCATCAAACGTCACGGATATTTCCGAACTCCAAGCAACTACGCAAAAACTCAATTCTGAGAATGACATGCTTATTAAACAAGTTTCGGCACTGGACCAAAAATGCAACAATTTGGAGCAAGCTGCGCTAAATTCCACTCTCGAATTACACGGACCGTCGTATGAACAGTCTGAAGATCTGTCTTCCACCTTCTGTAAGATAGCTACCGTTCTTGGGGTATCATGCAACAAAGATGACCTTGTCTCTATTTATAGAATCCGTCCTGCGGATCCTTCCCGCTCTCAGCTACCTCCCATTATTGTGGCTAAATTGACCCAGCAGATTATGTGCGCTAACATAATTAGAGACTGCAAAAAGAAGAGGGGCTTATCCACCAAGGATCTTGGAGGGGAGGTGCATCACCCTCTCTACATTAGAGAATCCCTGTCTAAATTCTACAGGCAAACTCACAGTGCTGCGCTCGAACTTAGGAGAGCTAAAAAGATAAAATTTTTATGGATTGCGGATGGCAAAATTTATTGCCGGAAAGAAGAGGGGGCACCAAGAAATCTGCTTTCCCACCCACGTGATATCGACCTCCTTCGTTAGCAACTACTGGATTGCTTCTGCAGTTTCAGGAAGTGGACTGGTGGCTTGCTTCTATCTCCTTTTTATGATTATTATTATTATATACCTTATAGTTTATTCGCTGAGATTATTATTACTAATTTTGAACTTGCTGTCATTTTATATCATGAGGTTTGTATGTGTGTTATTGACTTGTATCAATTGTATACATTTATGAGTTGCTCTGTCCTTTGGAGCCCTAAATTTAAACTTTACCAACTGTCGCGCATTTTATCAGAAAAACCTATACGTAGATATAACATTCACCATTCAATATGGGTTAGCGATACTGTCAGCATGGCTTTACTATATTACATTTTGATTTCTATTTTTACCTCTGGTAATACGCTCGTCTATTGTATATATAT